>NQII01003536.1:148985-211862 GCA_002778355.1 Clitarchus hookeri
CACGTGTCTGGAGATTTTCCATGCCACGTGCCTATTCGAAGGCGACAGCAAAGTGCGCTAAAGGTTGAGGGGGGTGGGGTAAGGGGGTGAGAGATGTGAGCCAAAGGCGTGCTATAATCCTCAAAACCGTCACGTGACAAGGTTAACATTACAATTATCGATGTTTTAGATTTTTTTTTTTTCTTTTTGCAATTTTTTATAATTATTGCCACGGGGTGGGTTGAGTTGAAGGTGTAGAGGGGTGTGGTAAAGGGGATAAGTGGAAGTAGCGGGGTTGTGGGCGTGGTAAGTGTAGGAAGGCAGCAGGGTAGGGGCCAGGTCTGCTGATCCTCCCTGGCCTTCTTGACCTGGCAAGGAGTCTGGAATCCTCCTCTCCTGCTAAGATGCTCTAATATTTTTGCTTGACTGAGGATTTTTCATCTCTTGCTTCGAGGAGCTTCAAATCAGCTTTCCTCATTTGTCCATTTTTTGGAAATTGTTTTTGAAAAAAGTTATTTTTGGGCTAAATTATTAATTTTGGAAGTGGTTTTTGGAGTGAAACAAGCATTTTTTTTCGATAACATGGCCGTATCAGGCCACCTGCCGTGACTATGACGCCTACCAATATGGCGGATGGATCCTGAAATCCTGCCCCAGAACCAGCTTATATACACTACTCGCGTTTGCCCTGTGATCGACGATAAAACATACACACTAACTACAAGCATGCAAGAGTATCTGACGCAGTCTAGTTACTACGACTCTTTTTATATCAACCGGAGTCCAGGTGAAAGTCTGACAACAAACTGAGTGTCGCATAAATGGATGGCTACAGTAGATGAGCAGCTATCACGCTGTGTGTCAGTATACACACACAGGTGAGAGCGCATGTACAAACAAGAAAACAGCCCAACCCTGCAACAGCCATCTTGAATCTTCTTTCGGCTACAGAGCTTGAAGTTATCTCCACGCGTAACAGTTACAAGAGAGGGCGCGTTTACACATACAACTCTTTCATAGCTATGATTTTTTGGGTAAATCATTTCCAGGAGAAGTGCATCATTTGTAACTAATTTTTCTCTTTCCTTTTTCATGAGTCCAAAATGTTATACCAAAGTATGTTTAAAACACACGTATTCATACGAAGCACGGGAACGTAAAGCTTGTATGACTATTTGTAAAATACTAGTTAAATTTAAAATTTTAAAATATAAAGAAAAGCATTTTTAGGACTGTGCAAAGCTCACGCAGCCCGCAAACTCCCTAAACAGGCAACAGAAGAAAATATATAAAGTTTAGTAAACAAAACAATTGCGTACAGCAATAGTTGCTAGATGGTATGATTTCCAAATAAAATATGTTTAACTTTTTTTTAAAGGCTACGTATTCAAAATACGAAATCGGTTCATACACTCATCATTGTCACTCATTGCCGTGCATGAGAGAGCGCAACAACTACGTCCAAATTTGAAACCTCGCTTTTATCATACCTTTTATATGATGAAACCACAGACTTAAGACGAAATATCAAAAATTTAGGTTATCCCATAAACTATATATTTATCGATCGACTCAAGGTGAAACAGAATAAAACCATAATATTTTAACAGAAAAATTGCTTTATTTATTATTAAATAAAATTTTTTAGTAAAAACACGAAATTGAACATAAATAACTATCAATGTCAAATTGTTTTTAAAAAATTATTTAATTAAATAAAACTCAATATATTGTATTTTTTACCATTTTCACTCTTTTAGTTTTTTATAAATAAAATTAACTGATTATTCATTCTAAATTTTCAAATCTACCTATTAAATAATTTTCGCGTATTTTTCATGTAGATCGATATTGAAATCATATCTCAAAATACAAGATATTTTCTAACAACAGTTTATATTAACAATTTCAAAATTTGACGCTTTACATTTTCAGTTAATCTCAAGTTAATTCAGTTTCTTAAACTCGATTGAGTGTTCTGTATATTGTGAGTGTAAGAAAGGCCGTGCTATTATCTACACTACTCGATCTTTCAGTTGTTCTGTTATGTGTTAATTGAACAACATTCTGCATGTTGCTATTAACACATGCCCTTCTTTATTGGCACATAAATTTGGACTTTGCGACAACCAATGTAGTTTGACTTCTGAACACTTTATGAATCTTCTTCTCGATACTTAATGGATCTAGATTTCCATAGAACTGCGAGAGTGTTAAATCATTGAAATAAATGACATATAGTAACTATTTATATTAAACTTTGAGGTAAGCTGGTCATGACACACACAAAATACGCGAAACACATTTCTGTAAAAAGTGTGATAATATGTGTTCCAAGCAGCATAGCAGTTTCCTGAAAGACTGTGGTATTGTGCGACCATGTAACTCGTTCACAGAGCACCGTGCGAGCTACGCACAACTGTGAAGGTCCGAGTCCTATTACGTCTTTGGTGCGTTGAATGGGGTAAATAGAGTATTAGTACAAATTGAAAAAAACAATATTTTACTTTCTACGACACTCACAAACAAACTAGAATATAAAGAAAATAAATGTCTATATGGTGTAAGAAGTGTAGGTATGCCGGTTTTGGCACATGCATCGTGCATAAGGATTCGTATTTGTCCGCCATATTGGATGAGGTCACGTATTCTCCCGTTTTTCCCTCAAAATTTCCTTAATTTCTCTTAAAATCAACCAACTTCCCCTCAAAATTTTACTTTTTCCACCAAATTTCCCTTTTCTCTCTAAAAATTCCCCTTTTTCCTTTAAAATTGTTGATTTCCCTCAAAAATTATCCATGCACCAAATTGCAAAAACGAGCCCCACGAAAGGCAATTTTCTAGCCATTGGAGCATTTGGAGGACTCGCTGAGGATCAGCGGACATAGATCCCTCACCCCCCCCCCTAGACAAGCTCATCTTAACCCGTCCTAAACCACCCCCTAGAAATTACTATAAAAAATCACAAGAAATAAAAAAAATTAAAAAATCGAGGAACATATAACGATATACTACCCTACCCATGCTCACCCTGCGACGTTCACCTCACCCCCTCTTCGCCACCCCCTGTTGTGACGGAGGGTGTACCGGAAGTGGTTGTCTCTATAGTAGACCAAGACAGCTATTTGATTTAACTCCGAGGTGAGGAAATAAGAGTACGCCTACATTCACGCAAATATGTATCTGAAATTTAAGCGGACGAGTACTAAGGTAATAAAAGCGACTTACTGAACCAAACCGGAAGGCAGTGCAAGGCGAGCATCCAGCGCAATAACATCTGAAAACATGTGTTTCCTTAGACGATTGAGGCTGATGGTCAACAAATATGGACGTGTAAATATTAAATGTAGCTGAGCCAGCAGGATTCGAAGACGCGATCACCATGTATATAACAAATTTATTCTGTTAGAATTTAGGTATTTTTTCTCGTTATTAAATTATACATATATTTTTAACACATAAGAAGTGTGTGTATGTTAGCGCGCTGCCTACAGTCTTATATGCGATGATGAGTTTATTATCTGGAGAGTGCGTAGGCTGATGCGAGTCCCATGCAATGTCGCTTTTAAATATATAATGTCGAAGTCTGTGCACATTAATTTTTCCTGCTTATCGGGATGGTAATAACTCCTATATCTCGCAGTGGTATTGCGGTGTCATGACACCTGACTGGTGACTCAAAGAGTATCGGAACGATCCCGCACACCACCCAGGCATTTTTGAAATTCCGAAACATCTACTGACTAAGAAATAAATTCCCAGCACTCCTGGCGGCCTCCGTTTGAACTCACCTCCCCTATTCTAGTGCGCCCCATCATGCGACAAGTGAACCAACGCACATGCACGAAATGGCCGCGTCGATACCAGTGCTCCTAGCCGCGAACAGTAGAAATTCAAACACTCGGGTGGTAGGCGCAGGAATCAAAGATAGCCACCTACAGCAGCCGACTGGCAGCAGGAGCGGGAATTAAATATGGCTCAGCACACACTAGTAGTAGATGTGGGAATCAAAGATGGCCACCTATAGCAGACGACTGCTGGCGGGAATTAAAGTTTTCCACCTACAGCAGACGACAGTGACGACATCCAAGATGGAGGATGCGAAAAGCTTGAGACTGGGGAAAATAAAGGAGACCGGGAGTAACATGAAAAACCACCCTCCAAGTTATAGAACGGACGAGAGACGGGAAGGAATGAGAGGGCAAAAGAAAAAAAAGACAAGATAGAAAATAAAAAATACCAAGAGAATAATGAGGAACCCCCCCCNCCACCAAAATCGTTGACAGGAAACAACATTTACTAAGAGAGTTGTTTTCTGATGTGCATATTTTACACACAATAAAATATATAATTTAAGCATATGGTTTGTGACGTGCATAGTTTATACTCAACGAAATGAAACGAAAAATATTTTTATTCGTAATACAAATAAAATGAAAATCAACTAAACATGTTTTTCTGGAGTGCATAATTAGTTTACATACAATCAAAAGTACGTCGATTTACTGTAAATGCCTGTATGGTGCGAGAGAACTACTGTGAAATGGGAACTGGGAACACTCATTTGCACACAAAACTCTTCAAAAGTGTTCGAAATGTCAACCATTCTGTATCAGACACGACTCTACTCTCCTTATGTTCGCGGTTGCTCGGCGGACCTCAGCACTGATGAGAGATCCACATGCTGCTCTGATTCTGTCTTTCATGTCTTCCCTCGTTGTTGGACGCACGCAGTAGGCGATGTCTTTATTTCTCCTCTGCAAAAATAAGTAATTTGGAGACAAGTCTGGAGAACGTGGTGGCCAAGCTACAGGATCAATTCGTTATATCCACCGTCTGGGGAATAACAGGTCAGCAACTAGCCGAGCTCTGCATGACAAGAAGTATAACAGCCAACTTGTTCAAGCCACAGTGTTGATCTCAGAGCGAGAGAGACATCTTCGATCAGCTGATACAAAATATTGTCTAGGAAGTCTGCATACGCTACTCCATTTAAGAGCCTTTCAAAATAATGGTCTGAAAACACGATGTCCGAGAAGGCCACACCAAGTATTAAGGTTCCACACCTTGCTAGTTATCCAATTGACGGAGCCAATGTGGATTGACTGCAGACCAGTAATGGGCATTATGTAAGTTAACGTTTCCATTACTATTGAATGTGGTCTCATCAGTCCACAAAATGCTGCGATGGAAAGCACGGTTCTTGCTCAGGTACCAGTTGCAGAAATCAATGTACTAAGGAAAGGCATTGTTCCTAAGTTCTTGGTACAGCTGTACATGGTACGGATGTAAACGACTATCAGCGAGGATTCTCGACACTGTACTTTGAGACAATCCTGAGTCGCGGGCAATCCTCCGTGTAGAATCATGAGGATTAACTACAATGGCAGCAAGTACATCAACAGCCTTCTCTTCTCTCACAGGTCGTCTGATGCGACGACGTTTGTTGCGTGTCGGTTGCACTAGCCTGGTTGTGCGTACCCGACATGCAAGATGCTGGAGGACATTGTGCGAGTGATGGACGCACTGTGGGAATCTGTCTGCATACAACCGGGCAGCAGCTCTACCGTTCCGACAACATTCTGCTTGTATCATCAGCATGTCAAATGCTCCTTCGTTTGCAAATGGCATTCCATTCAGAAAGCAACACCACAGACAGACAATGTATAAGACTGAAACAACACACACATTTATGGTTACAATGTAAAACGAATGAATGTCAGAATTAACTACATTTCGATTACCTACAAAGCCTACAGTTCCTGTAAGTGGTAAATTATTTATCTGCTTTCTGCGTAGTGCTGAATTTTTCTCCCCTTTTGCTTGGAAACATCTAATACCTTTTGCTTGCACGAGTCCGTGTAGTAAAGCACACAGGTCACTGCTAGTATCGAAGCAAGTTTCACACTCCAACCGGCAATACCGTAATGGCGCACATTGTGTATCTGACGTGCATAGTTAACACACAACCAATGATGGGAAGAGATGTTGGGAAGTGTAAAAGAGGAAGAGTGAAAGGGGGTGGTCAACAATATTTGTGATGGATTGGAGTGATGATAGGGGGACGGTCGGCTTGAGCAAGGGAAGGAAGTCTAATGATAAGTGTTCCTCGATTTCTAGAATATTTTGTAATTTTTCTCGATTGTATAATAATTGCCAAGGGTTGCGTGTTTGGTTATGGTAGTGTGGTGCATGTAGGTTAAACGTTATATGTTCTTCAATTTTTATAATCTATTTTCCAATTTTTTATATTTCTCGATTCTTTATGATTGGAAGGTGTGTAGGTATGGGTAGGGGTGGACGGTTAGGGTAGTGGGATGAGTGTGAAGTTAATGTTATAGGTTCTTAAATTTTTTTGGAATTTTTGAAAAATGTGTTGTGATTTTTTATAATAATTCCCTGGCTATTGCAATGCGGGGAGTGGTCAGGTGAGGGTGGTGGGACGAGCAATGTATATGATAGTGCAACGTTACATGTTCTTCGATTTTTTAATTTTTTTGTTTTTTGCGATTTTTTATAATAATTTCAAGGGGGCGGGGGATAGGAAGGTGGTGAGGTGAGCTTGGTTAGTGATGTGGTGAGGGGGCCATGTCCGCTGATCCTCCGCAACCCCCCACCCCCTTCCAAAATGATACAATGTTTTGAAAATTGCCATTTGGGGGTTCGTTTTTGCAATTTGGGACCATGAATCTTTTTTGAAGGAAAAGCAGGAAATTGATAGAAAAAGGGAAATGTTGATGGAAACAATTAAATTTTGAAGGAAATTTCGTGGAATTTGAGAGAAATAAGGGAATTTTGAGGGAAATACGGGAAAATCCGTGATGTCATTCAATATGGCGGACGAATCCTGAATCCGGCATGTACCACAACTGGCATACGTACACTACTGGTGTAAAATAGTTTTGCTAGCAATGCCCTGCAGTAATCACTACATACCTATAATCAGTGGACTGAAACATTATGTAGTCGCTACATCCTTGAACATTCCCTAGTTGTATTTTGACTTGAGTTAAACCTTCTGCAGAGTGGTGTACGGCATTGTGACGTGTCTCTGTTCTTCCTCGCTGCCCTAGACATGTCCCACGCAAGTGAGAGGACAGGGTAGTATGCAGTTAGCGGATGGCGAGTCTTGGAGGAAGTTTTGAAGGACAGGCGAGCGAATAAACGCTGTAAGTTACGAAGGCGTGCCTTTACGCATTCCTCTGCGTGCCGCCGTGATAAACCCACAGTATCTCGTGCGCTCCTGACCTTCGGTGGATTTAATCTCTAATGCTATCTAAGTAAGAATGTTGTTATTGTTGCCGAAGCCTCTCTCATCATGACTGGGGGTGCGGGGAACTTTCCAGTTCTTGACGACTGAAAATATTTAAGCACATCGGGCCTCCGAGCCGAGAGTGGGTAGTTTGGGTGATTGTGAGACCTTAAGAGATAGACGACGAGCCAGAAGAGCAACGAGTAGCGACGGAAGTGACCAGCGGGGGTAAAATTTACGGACTGCGAGCATCGGCGCAGTGAAGAGTGCGACTGGCAGGCGGGGCTATTGAAGTGGATGCGTGAGTGCGAGTGTAGTTATTTTATTTTTCTTAAGAACTTCATCTCTCACGATATCTGATACGCCCCTCTGGCATCTTGAAACAATATTCTACTGTACTACATAAAAAAAATATGATAAGGTTACATAATAACACAAATTTACACATTTATACAGTTTTTTATGCATTTATTAAAAACATTTTCTTATTTTATTACAAAAATGTATCTCTTTTCTCAGAAAAACAATAAAACTGGAATTATAGCCATCAACCAGTAAAAACTGTATATTGTAAATTAGGAACACACAAAAGAGAACAGATCCTCTTGTAATAATAAAACCGGTAAAAATAAATAATTGTAACTAACTTCGTTCCGTGCCATACATACTGTGAATTATGCATAGGGAGGGTTTATTCTTTTGCAGTTCCCTAATAATTTGTACTTACCACTGCAAATGAATTTTTTTTAATTCAAAGAATGGTCATTAAAATACTTTGTTAACTGAGAACCATGTGAAAGTAAATAACGATTTCCCATTAAAAAATATAATGCTCCTTTTATGTAACACCAAACATTAAATATGATTGTTACCAGAAGTTTTAATTTTCTATGTTTTCTACTTCCCTGAAAACAGTGTCGTAATAAAAGTAGTTGTAAAGTATCCTCATAATCATAATAAATACGATTTGGTTTTCAGATATTCTGAAATAAACTATTGATGTTTAAGCTGCTCAGCGGTAGATAAACATTAACGCAGTCAGTAACTTCGAAAGAAGATTGGATAAAAATCTATAAATTTCCATTGTACTGTTTTTATTTAGTTTTTGATGAAGTGGAAAAATCTTTGACGCATAGTTATACATGCCGTGCATAAGCAATTTGGTTTCACTGATTCGGTGGTTGCCTATTATTTAACTACATAAATAAAACGTGATACGCTGCACAACTTACTACTATTAAATATCATGCATTTATTTTAACAAAAAACTATATCTTACCAGACTAGACCGTAGGAAATTAAACATTAACAATATTACTGTACTGTTACAGAACAACGTAGTTATTTTCCATGGTTCGGTGAGAAATGTGTACACATATCGACAACACGACCTAGATCACAATCTACTGAAAGCTTCCAATTCTCGAACATGTGTGTTGTTACAATATTGCATTATATTTCAGTTCGATACCATTATATTGACATTGCCTGCAATTTACTTTTCACTGAGAAGAATTGACAGATTTTTTAACATAAGTATCAAATAGTTGTCCTTGCTTGACTCTTGCGTTAAATTACATTTGCTTTGCTCACGTAATTCATTTCGCTACATATAATTAAACCCTGCTTTTTTAGCATAGCATGCACACAGAACACCGCACGATAAAGGTTTTTGCCCCAATTATTTTTTTTACCCAGCCCATATTTGTTTTTATTCCTTTCGTCTGACTTTCACTTCCTAACTGAATGTGTGGGTTCACTGTCCTACCGAACCAGTCGGTGTTTTCCTAGTAGAAACCATTAGGCCTGCGGAGTTTAGCGACAAACATCACCACCTCTCCAGGAGAACTGTAGACTGGACGTATCACTAGCCTTGTGTGTCAGTCCTGTGAAGACTGGCTCTTGGCTCAGGTAACTAGTTTTAGACTTTTTATGAATGCTTCTTGACGCAGCTTAAACAAATCTGCAATCAGCCCGCACCTGAAATTGAGCAAGAAAAACTAATTAAGAATGTCCCTCGCTGCATTTTGTGACATACATCACCCGAACGACAGTGACTCTACAACCTTCTGTGTGTATGTGTATGTGTATATATATATATATATATATATATGGTTATGAAAGAATTTGCTGTGGTAGTTTGAAGTTCATTATGTGTCATATTATTATGTTTAAAATATCTAGTAATAAACAATTCAATTTTACATAATATATTTATTGAGAATAACTCTGTTGGTATGGATGTACACATGTTGCCCTTTATCATACCATAAAAAAATGGTGTTTGTGGAAACTAGCAAAGCAGAATGTTAAGCCAGCAGTAACAATAAATGGATAGCAATAACCACAATTCACATGCCTTATTTCCACGGGTAATAAATGACTAAAGACTACACTGACTTTGTGAAAGTTATGGCGAATTCCAATGACTGCACTAGCTGAGTGCAAGTTCCACAACTGCCACACTTGTGACATGTGGTGTGGTTTTCCGAATTACAACTGCCAGTTGCAGTTTGCAGTGCTGCTATGGCATCACGGTGTAGCGGGTCTAAGTGAGCTTTGCTCACCACACAAGCGCTCGTTTCAGCAGCAAAATAATATAATATTATTAACTATACTTTCTTGGCTTTCAGACCATGGAGTTTGTTTCATCTATTTACTTACAATTAATTTTTCCTCAAATTCTAACTAAGCCCACACATATCAGTAACATGTATTACAATATTCTTGTACAATATTTTAAACACAATCACTGCCAACAAAATTGTTTGAATTCTTGTAATTCTGAAAATGTAGCAGGTAATCTATGTTCAGCTGTGGTTCCAAATGTGAAAGGAATTGTTTGACATTACGAATTAATTCAGCGTCACTTTCCCGTGAAAAAACACTTTGTGTGTTTATATTGAGATTTCCCAGAAAACTAACACACAATTCACCTTTGAGTGCATTTCCCAAGCCACAAAGTTTTCAGGAATGTACATTAATAATGTCACTGCCATCACCTGGTGACTCTCAGATTTGCGATTAACTCGGAGTTATTTGCACTATATCTGTTTCTTTTCTCATGTGATGCCGTATTTACAAAGGACAAATTCTTATTATAACTGTAGGTTTTACAATAGGTACCACAAAACACCGTGGTGTATTCGTATTATAACTGTAGGTTATACAATAGGTACCACAAAACACCGTGGTGTATTCGTATTATAACTGTAGGTTATACAATAGGTACCACAAAACACCGTGGTGTATGTACTGGTGTAAAATATGCATTAAGAGTGTATATTGCTAAGAAGTTACAGTTATATTACTAAAATAATCAAATGTCTCTGCTGTTCCGTATTTTCTGTGCATTTATAAAATAGGATAGGAGGCCGGCCCTAAGAAGTTTACTTATGTGCCGACTGTAAAATTGCATTACATTCCAATCATAGTTCCCAACAACAGGACACAAGTGAGTGTTAGTTCCGTCTTTAGGCTCATATAATGTAGCAAGAGTTGTCAGCTTTAAGTTTGGAGATACAGACATACGGTTATCATCATACCGACCAAAACATCCATCTATACAAAATGTCTAAAACAGTCAACAAAATGTTATCAATTATAATGCACTCTGGGATGGGTGGAGCTGGCATCATTACCACATCGTAGATGCAGAGTAAATAATTAAACTGAGGCGAAAGGGCCGTTAATTCTGCGGAAATCAGCAGCACACGCCAGAAAAATGACGTCACTGGACGGCAGTATATGTTGGAACGCCTTTCGCCAATCAGCGCTTGGTTGGCTACCCGCCAGTCGGCAGCCCAGCCAGTAGGGAACATGTCGCAATATGCAGTAGCCAATGAGACGTAAGGCCCGCCATAACACTTGTCTACTCTGTGAGCGACATATGTTCCTGTGCCATAACACTTGTCTACTCTGCGAGCGACATATGTTCCTGGAGACTACAGCCAGCGGCATCAACACCTCACCTGCCGTTAGTAGTGGTGTTGGTGATGGAGGTAACGAGTCTAGGGCACAGCTGGGCCTCGAATGCCCGCGCATGCAACAGGATGCCGAAGCTTATCGCAAACAGCACACCAGCAAGTTCCGGTATGCAGGAAATTATTTCTTGTTTCATCAGATGTCTCGAGAGCATCTAGTAACAGAGACATTTGCAAAATTACATTAGTCCATAAATATTTTCCAAAAACTCCTGTGGGAGAAAAAAAAACCAAGGGTTTGGAGAAAAATGTGGTAATGAAAGAGTGATAGAACGAGGTTATGGAATTTGGAAGCTTACAAGTAACTTGCACAAGTTAATTAACTTGAAAATTTTACATATTTTATGAGAAAAAAATAAAAATAAAACTTTCGAATAGTTTATTCCGATCAGCAAATGCTCATCAAGCAGCAACTCATAGCGTTCAATACAATAAATGAAATGTAGCATCTCTGCGTCGGAAAAATGCACAAAATGAGCAAAATATGTAATAAGCTTACATGAGTAACATGAGTTCAGCTTCTGAAAGGCTACCAACAACTACGCTTTGTGATCTCTACATGATGACTGAATGCATTGGGTGGACAATTGAAACCCCTGTCTTTCCGTCAAACTGCTTCCAATAAGTTTCGTCAAATATAGTTAACAGGTTGTGACGTCAGTGAAACGTCATATACACAGCCGTATTTGTCTTAATGTTGGATGGCTACAGTTTCCGTAAAATATTTTGTCGGTAAGAAAAGTACTTAAATTTCTTCGATGTTTGACGAGTTCAGCCAATTAGAATCGGGCACATAAAATTGCTATTTCCCGTCCCATTAAACTTTAAAATTGTTACTTATAACAAGAAACGGAATAAGGTTGTGGAGAGTAATATTTATGAGGTCATAAACGCGCATTGAATAAAAATAGAAAAATTTCAAAGGGGATTATATTAATAGCACCAAAAATATGCAGGATAAATAAATTAAATTTATTTTATGAGTGAAAGTAAATCGCAAAGTGTATAATATTAATCTTTGTAAAGGGCATCATGGTAAGACAAGAGCATTTTTCCGGTTTTGAAAATTATGTTTAAATAACTGACAGTATGGCATATTTTCAAACACACTAAAGAATATTTGGCCAAATTTGTCTGATGGCAAAATCATATGGCTGTGTTTCGTCTTCAAATTTTAATGACAAATATATTCTAAGGAAAAACGTTTACAGTATGAAAAGGGATTTACTGTGGATTCAAAAAGGTTTGAAAAAAAAAAGCCATTATCTGTTACGCGTAAGGTTGGTACCGTTGATGTGAAACCAGTATGTAAGGTGGGTGGATGCCAGATTATGTTGGCAGAGAGTGTAATTGTGGAATGAAAATCTAGTGACGAAAACACAACTAACAAGTATGGGTCCAATATAAGCATGGTGTTGTGTTGGTTGTTCACGGTGAAGTGAGCTCTTTTGAGGGCCTAGTTACCTTTTCCTTTCAGCCATATTTAATCCTTTCACCGCCTTTTAAATATAAATATTGCCGTGTAAGTAATAAACACAGTGTGTGTATTCCACTGCACATGGAAATTAACGCCTAAGGCTAACATAAAATATATTTATTGACTATTATTCCAAATGAGAAAGCTTTCAAAAGTGCAAACTTTACCGTGAATAGCCTTTAATAATGAGAGTAAAACTCATAACTACTGCCGTGGAGCTAATTGAGTCCTACAGCGAACGTTAAAAATTCAAAGAAGACTTTAATTTATACAATGAAATATTGAGGCATTTCGTTTATGTTGTGGATAGTACTATAGATGAAACACTCAAACTTTCGTTGTTTATTACAGTATTGGGACCAAAGACTTAAGATTAAATTAAAAAGTTAGCGGGTTCCATATCCTCAAGTCCTCTAAATATTAAACGAACTGCCAGATATTCTAGCCAAACACTTTTCTTCTACCGTACCAGTAATTGGAGAACATTTCAATTTGGACAACTGTGGTCAAGGACCAAATGAATTGTTGGCACAGTAACGGTGCAACTAACGAAAGTAGTAAACTCGTGCGACTCTCGACGACGTCCTATGGGTTTGCCTACTTTGCGGTTTCCACTAGTAACATTACTGGTTACTGAGCTCTTCTTGTTACTTAGCAAGTCCTCTGCAACTGCGACAAGAATGTATGTCGCGGCGAACCACACCAAGACGTTTCAACGTACATCAAGTTCTAATGGAGTTAGTCAGTTGCCTGAACGCACCCCAAAAAAGCCTAGAGCGGCAACACATGTAATTTTACATCATGTTAAGGCACGTAGCAAAATATTATGTACAAATATTAGAAAGCGTGGAATGGCCATTCTAAGCATTCGAACCTTGTTGTGGTTGTAATCTCTGGGAATTACGACTATGGTTTAAAGTTACGTCTTTCAGGTGCGATTACGTACCACACTGACTGGCCGAGTACACACACAGCAAAGCCCATGTAGACACATCGTAAAAAAATATTTCCAGTAATCCTTTCTTTTAAAATAATATAATTAAAATTAATTTTACTTATTAAATAAACATTGTAGATAGTATATTAATAGTTTTGTTAAAGTAAAAAACAAACTTGATATTTTTATTGTCTTTAACCATCATGATCAGATACATTGGAAAGCTTCTTATAGTAATCACAGATAGGCTAGGTAAATTAGGAAAAAAAAGGGCCTTAAGCGGAAAGTTTAGATATAGTCGTAATCGTTGTCATTCCTTATGATTTTTGGGTCGCTGAACACGAATCTGAGGTTTGCTGACAGAATGTTTGCCCGGAGCATTGTTTTTTTCTTTGCAAAAAACCTCGAAATTTTGGCACTTTTTTTGGTTTTCTACCTATATCTTGGGAACTATGCTTTTTTTCCGAAAAAGATCACTCTACACAAAATTACAGTGGACACAATTGCCTACATTGTTTGTCCATGACATTTTTTTCTATGACCAACCGCTCCGCCGCTAGAGCGCGCCAAAAAATTGGCAAAATTCCCAAAAATCGCAAAAACGCTATATTTCGACTTTCTGTGGAAACGGCTCATGTTATGATAGTTTTGAACATATATGGTATTGAACTTGATGAAATACACTTAAAAATAAATACGGGGTCCGCTGAAATACACTTGAAATAAATATTGGGTCCAATTGTTTTCAAAGAATTGTCTAAAATCAAATTGAAAGAAAGGAGACAAATTAGTGAAAAAAAGTCAAAATCATCCGGCCTGCTGCACGCCACAAACTCATGGAAAGATGGTAAATGAATATTGGAATTAATGTTTGAGTGTTGGAATGTGGGGTTATGAGTCTTATCTCAGTGAGCCGTTGAAGACCCTTCTTTTTTTTTTGTGGCAGATGGTGGCTACCTGAGGAGGGCCCCTCCTCACCAAGTACAGTTGTACTTGTCCCTGAGGGCCCCGAACAAGCCACCGGCTCGTCAGTTGATGTTCAGATATTCCACTGTTCGTATGTGTGTCCGGCTTTACAAGTTCGATTTACCGTGCAAATGTGAATGTCGCGATGTCGGTGTGATTTATCTGTGACTTGCCACTAGAAGACGGAGGGACAATAGCAACAGTGAAAGAGAAAGTAGTTGCATCGTTTATTGAAGCCAGTAAAAGAAGGAAAAATGGGAAGGGTGGTAGTTTTAGGGGACAAACGTCTGTCAAAGTGCATGAAAAGTGTAGGAAATCATATACAGATGATCGATCCATTGTTGCTTTCCTGAAAATACGAGACGCCAGTACAGCTCAACGAACCCGATCAGCAGTCACTCATTTTTCATTCAGAACTAACTGTTTTATATGTGGATTGGAAATTACTGCTGCGTTTTTGGCTGCAGAATCCAAAAAAAACCTCCAAATGAGCGGGATGTTGTGAACCAGGTTCGTGACACAACTCAAAGCTTGAGAAACAGTATTATGAAGGATGCCCAAGACGCAAATGATGAATATGGACGGGCTATACTTCGCCGGATTGAGCATGTTCCCGACTTGGTTGCATACGATGCGCAATACCACAAAAGCTGTCGTACAAAACTGTCTGCTAAAGCAAGAAAACCGAAAGTAGTATCGACAAGGCGTGGTCCATTTGCACTTGAAATTGGTGTTGCAATGGAATATATATACACATACCTTGAAAGCAGCAATGATGAATGCCAGTTCTCGATGGAGACTATGTGCCAGATGCAAAAACAGTCAAGGCCAGACTTAAAGAGAAATATGGGGAGGAAATAATGTTCACGACCAATAATAAAAAGAAGACTGTTGTTTGTTTTAAAAATATTGGGGAGAAGATACTGAACGATGGATGGTATCAGCAGAAGTGTAAGTCTGAAGCAGAAGAGAAGCTTCGTGTAGTGGAAGCAGCTGCAAAAAGTCAGATCGCAGGTTTATGATGTCAGCGAGTACCCGGCTCCAGACCGTTTTCTGGAAGAGGCGGAGTCAGTCATTCCTAATACAGTCAAACATTTTCTGCATACTTTGATTGTGAAGAACAAGAAGGGGGAACATACTGATAAATGGGGAAAAAATGCCACGCAATTGCTCACAGTATTATCAGTGTTGTAAGGCCTCGCTCGTTTCTGTCAAATTTACAAGCCGGAATCGGAGCATTTATTTACAAAACATTTGGGTCCCGGAAGTTGATCCATATTTTGAGTTCGTTGGGGTTTTGCTGCAGTTACTCAGAAGCAGTACGATTTGAAATTTCATCAACCCTGCATTCGCAGGAAAAAGTAACAGAATATGGATTTATTGAGTTCGTATACGAAAATGCGGATTGTAATACTATAACAATAGATGGATACAACACGTTCCACGTCATGGGGGGAATTTTTACTGTTGCCCCAGCTTATGCTGTGCCTCCAGATGCAACAATTCAGAGAATGGCAAGGATACCAGCTGCAGATGTTGTTGGAAAATTTGGCCATGTTAATTTGAAACGTTTAGAGGCAAAAGAGGGTAGTAACGGACTGAAGGCAATATGAAGACCTCTCCTACAAATTTGGGACATCCCAGATCACCTATCTCTCAGCTGCTGAAATTCTTTGGCTTTTCAGCAAACACAAAGATGTGTCCATAACACCGGGATGGAATGCGTTTATGGAACAAGCCACCCAGGGCCTCGTCTTTGAGAAAACGTACACTGCGTGCCTTCCTTTTATTAATGCTCCTCCTTCCGAGTGCGAAACCATCTACACTGCATTGCTGGAAGCAGCAGGCAAGTGCAGGGCTAACGGACAGACATCGTGTGTGGTCACATTTGACCAACCGCTCTACTTAAAAGCACGGTACATTGTGGCTAATTGTGACTACCCCATGCTTCAAAATGTGGTAATTGGGCCCAACATTTATTTTAAGTGTATTTCATCAAGTTCAGCACCATACATGGTCAAAACTATCATAACATGAGTCGTTTCCACGGACATCGGGCGTAAAAAGTCGAAATATGGAGTTTTTGCGATTTTTGGGAATTTTGCCCATTTTTTGGCGCGCTCTAGCGGCGGAATAGTTGGCCGTAGAAAAACATGTTATAGACAGAAAATGTAGGCAATTGCGTCTACTTTAATTTTGTGTAGAATAGTATTTTCGAAAAAAAAAAAAAAAAAAAAAAAAAANGTGCCAAAATTTCGAGGTTTTTTGCAAAAAAAAAAAAATGTTCCAGGCAAAAATTCTGTCAGCAAACCTCAGATTCGTGTTTAGCGACCCAAAAAACATAAGGAATGACAACGATTACGACTATACCTAAACTTTCCCCTATTTTTCCTAATTTGCCTAGCCTAAGATGGGAACAAAAATTCTCTAATAGGTCAGAACTGGTTTGCAGACACTCAAGGTTTTCGCGAATGGTGTCGGAATAATGGAATCGTAACCAATTCCGAACTGGATGGGAGCTGAAGTTTTTTAAGAGTATTTATGAGAATAAAGATGCTCGGAGAAAATGATCTTAGATTATTCTTTTCAATCTATTTGTTTGAGCTAGAAACATGTATTTTACACTTTGCGGTTAAGTTGAGGAAGAAATTGTTAAGCCTGCAAAGTAAAGGGCGTGGTGATCATAAATTCACAATCAACAAGGCAATCGAGCAGGACCAGTATCCAGTTCTTCCTAACAAAAATTAAATGATGGAGAATTATTTGGAAAAGCAAGAATTTCTCAAGAGTAGCAACGACTAAAGGTGGATGAACGTTCATCTTTGGGACAATAACCACCCACAAGAGAGCTTTCAAATTCAAATAGTTACATTTCGGAGTGAGTTTGGAACCAGACATTCTCCAGTGGCTGATCAAGGAACTCATACTGAAGGAGTGGTTCCCTTCTTCGTTGACACTCTTATCGCAGTCAGCAATGAGGGCGAGCTCACTAGGTTACTCTTCATCTTCCTGACATGGTTTTCAGATACAGAATTACATCTCAAGCCTGAGAAGTGTGCTCAACACTAGCCTCATTAATTTTCTTGATTATTTGATTAACAGTGAAGAAACAACAAACACTATCCCGGATGCACCAGTACCAACAAAAAGAGCAACTTTAAGTATACCATGAGTTACTGTATTTCTAGCGTGCATTGCTTCCAAAGAAGGTGTCAACGGCTGAACCACTTCATCAGCTGCTTGACAGTAATAAAGGGTGAATTTCGATAACACAGCATTCAAGAGCATTTAAAGCTACTAAAAAATGGTTGGATTCAGATAGAAAGTTGGTTCATTACAAGTCACGAAAATTTGTTCATAAATGTAATGTTTCTCCATATGGCATGGGATGTATCCTGAGCCAGCTTATGAACTTGATAATGGAGAACTCAAGAAAGGAGATATCAGCATCATTTACTTTAAAAGTTTATACCTGAACATGCATAAGCATAATTTGATAAGGAAGTTCTAAGCACTGTAGCCAGAGTTCAAAAATATCACAACTATTTATATGGATGAACTTTGATGTGCATAGACTGCAAAACTTTGCTGGACATATTCACAAATAACAACTGTAACACTATCCTCACACATACTACACTTGAGAATAATTCCTTGATGACAAAATTATTATTGTGTGCATTACACTGCCAAACAGCTCGTATCCAGTTCATGATTGATGATGATTCCATTTTCCTGACACCATTCTTGGAAATCTTTTGTGGGTGCAAACCTGAAACGCCCTCCTGGTATTACTGCAACTGCTCATTTCGACTTTATATTTGTTTTTGTATTCTACTGTCATAAGTTGCTTGGCATGGAACAGGTGATCTGGTGCAGCAGTGTTGAAAGCTATGGTAAATATGAAGGACTCACACAACTGGCTCTCTAGTGTGTTTTATAACAGTGTAGCCCACACTTCCTAATAGCATACAGCGTCCTGCCCAGTCCAGGACAAGACTTTGCTGCAGTCAGATAACTCTTTCTATGTTGCTTCTGAAAATTATCTGTTACCTCTCATGTCACCTACGCCAGGCGAGAACTGAGCATTCAGCAAACAAGTCATGATTATGCTAACCTTAGGCCCCGACACGAAATATTTAACACAGCATTTATATATATTACAACAACTCAACTTGCTTATTGTCTGCCAACTGTATTTGATCGTTTTATGTGTGGCCCCCTCCCCATATTTCCCCCACAAGTGAACTGATAACTAATAAACTCCTGTGGGAGAGTTGATATCCTTTTTTGGCTGCAGTTCAAACACATCTCTTACACTATTATTGTTACCAGAATGAAGAAGTACCTCGCTGTTGAAAGACATTGCACATTCCTTATATTAAAACTTTTAGGAAAGCCCACCATTGTCGCTGCCAGTAAGGGTATGTTACAGTAAATTAATCGAAAAACTCATAAATTTTCAGTATTGCCCAATTAAACCATTCCATGCTGACTAAAAAATAGATATTGACTAAGATAATTAACACTAGTTACTGTACTGTTGTGAGGATGTCTGTAAAAGCAAACCTCGAGAATACCAGATCCTTTATGGGCTGTCATTCCTTGCAAAGCAAATCTGTACATAAAGCTAATTAGAATAAAGCTCTTCTCTGCTGTCGTAGCTTGCTTTACGAAAACAGAGTCATCTTTAGCAACATCGCAGTCGAAAGAACCAATATTCTGGAAAACAGGTCTTGAAATATATCTCTTCTTATGACAACGTGCTCGCCTCATGACGCTGTGAAGATGTAAAGATGACTCTGTTTTCTTAAATAAAGCTACGACTGCAGAGGAGAGCTTTATTCTGCTCAGCTTTATGTACAGATTCGCTTTGCAAGGAATGACAGCCCATAACGGATCTGGTATTCTCGAGGTTTTCTTTTTCAGGCATCCTCACAAAAGTACAGTGACTAGAGTTAATTATCTTAGTCAAATTGATTCAAGAGACATTATATGTTGGAAGACTGTTGCTATTAATGAGCTTGTTGCTACTTCTAATTCTGTTATGACTATTGCTTAGTCTCCAGAATTGTATTCTAGAAGCCCTGCATCTCAACTGGAGCAGCACCAGCTGTGAAACGTTCTTAGTAGAAGCATTTCAAACCCTACCTTTCCATCCTTTAAGAAGTGCTTCACTTTCTGATGGCATGCCTCTCTTGTCAATTACGTCTAGTGGCTTTGTTATTCACATACGCACACACCAACATATAAAGTGTTTTTCTTGAAAAGGGAAAAAACATAAAAGCATAAATTAATTACATTGGAAAAATTATTCGTGGTACATTATACGCGAACATACAATGATACCCCATGATGGAAAAAGGGTGGTGTTTCGCTCTAATTCCCGCCCCCATAATATAAGTATTTGGTTATTTAAACATTTAAGTTGTAAACTTTTTCACTTTAAAAAATTTGCAAGTTGCTTACTAGCATATATGCATTATTTCTGTAGTTTTATAAGCATACAGTGTAATTTAATTTGTAGTATATAAAAACATGTTATGCTTCTTCGCGATATTATGTTAGATGAGTGCTTGAACTGGCCAGGTGCAAGTCACCACCAACTACAATAGTTACTAAATGACAGAGGTGAGTGGTAAGTAGTTGAGTACTAGAGAGAGAGTAGTAGCTGTGAATACGTACAACGAGAGCCGTGGTGAAGGCTGTAAGGGCGAAAGTGAGGTTTGGTTGGAACCAGTAAGCGAGGCCTGCCAGCGCTCCTGCGACCATGGACTGGAGCTCTGTGTCGCGACCCGTCACGAGGTTCAGCGTGCAGCTTGCAACCTGCACACAAAACACATCATAACCACATCTTCACCTCACTTAGTGACGAGTACATGAGTGCACCTTAACATTGCAACGACAAAGATATACTATTCACCGAAATATATTTCTACATAATATGACTTAATGGTATAAACAGCTTCTAGTTGCTCAGTTTCCGAGAGAGAAGAATTGTTAGAGAAGGAGAAATCGTCAGCGTTAGCTTTAGAGTAAGCTTCTGTATGTAACCCCGACTATGGTAGCGAGGCCGCAGTTCATTTCTCGGACCTAGCTAAATGGCCTCATGTAAATGAATAAACTATCGAACTTATTATTATCAGAAATATTCCCACTCAAGAAAATCTAAATTTCAAAAACCTTTAGTGTGTGTAGGGAACAGTTTCAAGAGAAGCTACAACGACAATGTTTTATGACAAAATTAAAAAATGGTAAACTATANCACAACCAATTTCAAAAACCTTAAGTGTGTGTAGGGAACAGTTTCAAGAGAAGCTACAACGACAATGTTTTATGACAAAATTAAAAAATGGTAAACTATAAATAGGGAGTGGCTACGATATTGAGAGCATGAAGGTAAATTTTTCTGCATTTCTTTTAAAAAATTTCCTGGGACCGAAATAATATGGTATATGTTTTGTTTTGGGCTCATTAATGAAAAACATGAAAATAAGCATGGGAAAAATGCGAAAACGTCTGTAACTATGGAACAAATGTTCGGTAAAGTAGTTTCTAAGCTTCGTAAACAGTACTTGAAAGGTTTTTTAAATTGGAAACAGATTTGTATAGAGTCAATAACCGTTTTCATATTTCTTGGGAAGAAGGGCTTAGCTTCTCGCGGATTCAAGGAAAATTTTGGCTCAAACGAAAGGGGGAACTTTTTAGGACTTTTGGAGTTTATTCCACAGTATGATTAATTTTAAAGCTACTCGATTAATAACTTACGGTAACCCAAGGAAAGGCCCTGATAGTTACTTGCCTGAAAACATATATAATGTATTAATTCAGTTAATTTTACGGCATGTATAGAATGAAATATTTGCTGGAATGAAGGCCAGTTAATGTTACTCAATACTTGCATTCATTGTACGAATGATTTCAGAGAGTGGTGACCCTGTTGAAAGATCTGTCAAGTTTTTGTCCTTACTGTCCACAGTTGAGATATAAATGTACTGAAAGTTCTTCCAGTTTATAAGATTGAAATTGAAGACTGCAAAGGTCAGTCTATGACAACGTTCCTGATGTGGCAAGTCCTTGCAGAGGATTATATGCTAAGACTAAATCACACAATCCTCTGGCACTTCTAATACAGTGGGAGCATCACCTTTTGCGTGTTGCTTACAAATTTCTGCTTATTTTATATTTATGTTCGTGCAGAAGGTGTACGTTTTTTTCAGTTAGTCGATAAGAAAATGAAAATTCTACAGTTTGAGGTTAAAACGAGTAAAACAGATATCAAACTACTGTGGAAGACTTTGTCGACCACATGGTGATCTGCATGGCATGATGCATGGAGAGCACTGGCATCATCCTGCCACGCTTCTCATTCAGCTGTAGCAAACAGCCAGGAACCCCTGTGGAAAACTGGAAACACGAGCTGAGGCTGAAGTTTTGTGTGCTAACTTTGCTATGTTGGAGACCGGGATAGTAAACAAAGTTCTGGACAGAGATTCTAGAGCAGTTTGACAAAGTGAGCAAGTGTCTTCAAAATATTGCTTCTATTTTGAATGACGTAGTCCTTATGTGCATTTCACCAAAACGTTATGTGGAAGGCTCCGAGATAGATTCGACTACTATGAATGTGAAGGAAAAGAAGTATCTCGATATGAAGAGTGTGAACATGAAAGACAAAGTCAAGAGGAAAATACGGCATTGTGATAAGATCATTACAGTAACATGATATTTCACTGCAGGGGAGGTATCAGGATAAGCACATTTTTGTTTACTATTGATAAAGTGATTGTGGAACTTTCCTGCAGAATACCTGCATATTCAAATTTCCACTTAATGTTTTGCTTTCATAGATTGGAAAAGGCTTATTAACGTCATCCTGTGTTATGCTTCAAGGTTTGTCAGGGGAAGGCTGACAAGCTAAATTATAACCTAACTTAGTTTAGCATCCGTGCCTTACATGGGATTTGAACCCAGAACCTCCCGCACCGCAGAGCGGCGGCGCACCAACCGACTGCGCCACAGAAGACCGGCGTTTTCTTAGAAAAATATCTTCAATGCCACTTGGTTATTAGATCATGTGCCTGGAAAGCTGTTTAAGCGTATTCCGACGATGTCGATACTGAATTAAATTTAAGGTGTGTCCATTTCCAGGAGTGACTCAAAGAAATAAAACTGAACAAAGAGTCACCTGAAAATTTATTGAGAATTATTCTAAGCAATGGACTAATATATATTTATTAAAATGTACATATATTCCTCAAGACATTTTGTGTATTCCTTCTACCAATGCAAATTTTGGAGGATTCTTCTCAGTTATGAGAAGGTCGAAGAACTATTTACGAAATTCAGCGAGTGAAGAGAGACTTTAGGGGTGGGATTCTTTTGCTATAAATGCTGCATTTATAGATACAATTTTCGATTGACCATTTAACTGACAATTTTGCTGCAGTAAAATCGCGGAAAATGGAATTTTTAAATAAATAAAGACGCGAAGGATTGGACGGTATATATTGAGTGGACAATGTATCTTGTTTGCTCTTGGTATGTTTTTCAGCAAAATTTTCAACTATTACTAATTTATAAAATTTATCGGCATATTTTTGGGCTTAGCTGACCTCGCTCATAAGGAGTAAATCAGTAATTTAAAATTAATCATTGTTGTGGCAAGTAAAGCCATGTATTTTTAACTATCATTGACATCTTTCACTTCACATGTTTACATAAAACAATAACTGAGATTGAAACTGCAAGTATTTGATTGTGTGTGTGTTGCGTATGAATATTGGTAATAAAAAGAGAGACAAATGGAAAGGAAGAGGGGATGGGCTAGCCATCCATGGGCGAATTTGATCTTAAGACGGCCCTGTCTCAAACTAAGTTTTTTTTTTTCTTTTCAAAATTGTTGCGTTAAGATTTCATTTTTAAGAGAAATGATCGCTTAGTTCCTTGCATTCAACCTCTGTATGAAGTTCAACATTTTGTAAATAAATTCTCACGTTTTTCAAGAGGGCGTTTTCCTTTTCTTTATAAAACAAGCATATTTTTTAACACTACCCCACTGTTATCGTTTTAAATGTAACGCGCACACGCTCGCACAGGTAATTCAAATTTTGATAAGTAATTCGCCTTCGCAGCGCTGAACTTACTGAACGTGTCAGTGTTTTCTAAACAGCAGAACAAATCACTCTGTGCGTGTGCAGTATGACGTCCTCGTCCGGACAACATCCACGTGATTGCTGCCAGTAGTAGGGATGTTTGCTACCGACGTCCAAGCTCGCAGGTATATGTTGCGCAATATACACATATTTTTCACAGAAACGAAGCTCTGTTCAAACAGTAACTGTAACCAAACATCACTTTATTGTTTGGTGCCACAATTTGGGCAATACGCAGGCGAGACTAAGTTTTGAAGAAACAAAATTCATCATAAATTATCACAGTTGCATCCACAATCTACACGTTACTATGGAACGCCGTGTGAACTTACCATAGGTTATAGTGTGGTTTGGGATATCAGCATAAGGCATCCTAGGAGCATTCTTTTGATATAGAACTCTCACTGGTAATGCTTACCTAAACATGCTGCAGGAATCCATCAGTCTTCGCATTGAAGAGATGTTTGCTGATGCACAGATTTTCTTCCAGAAAGATGGAGAACCTCATCACTACCATCATGGTGTCAGGGCCTATCTCGATGCAACACAACCGAACACATGGATTGGTCGAAGATGTAGCATTGGATTCCCTGCACGTTCCCCTGACCTCACGCGAACTGACTTTTCTATGGGGGTGCCTTAAAGATAAATATAAAGCAACAATCGATGAGTTGAAAAAGCAAACCGCAAGAGTGTGTTTTGCAATCCCAAATTAAATGGTTAATAATGTTTGCGACTCCATTAGTCCGTGTTATCAGCTGTCTCGAAAACCAAGGTCATCAATGCGATCATGTGCGAATACGCAGGAGAGACTAGACGTTAGTTTTCTTACTTTGGACCATTAGACTTGTACAGGTATTGTATTTATTGAAATTTTCCATGTGTATATAATGTTGGGAAATTCTATATTAGCATGTATTGGGTAAGTCGTGGTCAAGGTGTGTGGACGCAATGTACTCACGGCGAAGATGCCCACGTAGGCTCCCAGGAAGACGCCCAGCTTCATGCTGTGACGATCACACAGCAGTCGCACCAGGAGAGATGGGACACTGCACACGCCTCGCAGCTGAGGAATGCCCTTGCGTACTAGCTGTAGACCGACTCCAATCAATGTGTACTTGCTCACTTCCTGTAGAGGACACGTCATAACTCATGTTGTGCCATCATACATTGTCATCAATTACAAATCATATAGCGACCATAAAGATATGAAAAACTAACATCTGCACTCACCAAATATGTTAAAAAAAAAAAACAAAATCATATTCAAACAATTGTCACTCCATCAAAGGCAATAAAGAAAACATAATATTCAAATCGGTAAAAAAGAATACGCTTTGTCACAAATTAAGTTTACCCTTAGGTATATACAGCAAAATAGGTATCTCTGTGTGTAGCTTACATCTAAAGTGTAGTTTTCATTTCTAACAAAATTCATAATTTACTTTCCACAATGTGTATTAATTAAGATGTTATGTCGGTAGTTTCTGAACAGTTCGATGTTTGAGATGGAAATACGTACAAGTGAGAGCTGAGTTGATAAAATTGCAGCATAGCACAAGAATATGAAGATATGTCTGAGGCAAAACTAAATATCCATAGTACATTTGTTAAACGCCGCAAACATATCCACAATGCATGAGGTTATTTTGATGATAAACAGCAGAGATGTAACAACACAGTGTGGAGTACAGCAGCCATCACGGTGCCACAATACTGAGTGGCTGTTTTCCATTAGAGCCGACAAAACCACGTGTATTTAACTATGGTGATCACGATGTTTCAAGAGGCAACCGGTCACCGAAAAAGTCATTATTTTATATTTGTGTGTAATACTGTACAATTTGAACACGTGACAAGGTAACTAAGACGTTATTGCAATTTTATATCGTCAAACACACAAAGGTATACACTCAATGTCACATACCGTTAGTTCTGGAAGTAACCTCCAATAGCATTCAGCATTGTTTTGCCAACATGCCTCCATCTGCACGATGCCCTGGTGGTAAAACTCCGGAGTCTTGGACGCAGAGAAATCCGTGAGTTTCTACCACAAGTCTGCCTCATTTGCCAAGTATTTCCCACGAAGGTGGATTTACAGATGATGGAAGAGGTGATAATATGTTGGCGCAAGGCCCTGGGAGTACAGTATATGACACAGTGAAGTTGTCGTATCACATCCCTCGCCACCTGCGCCACAAGCGGTCTGTCCCGCACATTCGTGAAGGAGCAGTGCACCCTTGGCCTCTTCCGCTTCAGTGCCTGCTGCACATATTCTGATTGCTGCGAGCACAGGTCCACAGTGATGGTTCAGCTCATTGTAGCAGCTTGTAGTGTCCCTCTTGACGTGGGTGTAGAGGTGGTCTTGCAGTGTGAGGTACAAGGTCCTGTGATGACAACCAATGTCTGGGATGACTTGGGAGTGCCACACAAGGCCCACTGCTCATCACGATTGAGCACGCAATCCAATATGGTGCACTGTAGTACTGAGAAAGCAACGAGAAACAAGCTGTCACTGGTCATTGCTTATTGGCACCCTACAGTGTGTGGGGTAGCCACTTTCTCAACTGAAACGCCTTCCCTATGCCGTGCAGGTGAAGCCTGGCTGTTTCATCAGACACCTGGAAGTGCTAGGCAAGCACGCCACATGTTTCACTGCTGTGCTCCTGTATAGTTCCACAGCTTTGTGATCCAGGACCTGTGGCCACCCACTTCAGGGTTCATCACAAAGGGACAGATCTCCCAACTCGAACTTCCTGGAACCAATGCCTGGTGGTGCGTGCATTCACAACATTATCCCCAAAGACCAGACTTAATCAGTGATTTGACGCAACTGCAGACAAACCTGCCTTAAGTCATTAAGTAGACAACCCCGAACGAGCTCCTTTGACAACTCCATTCCTCTTGTTCAATGTTCGAGTTACGACTGATGAAAGTACAATAATGCCTGTATTGGTCAAGGTCAATGTCCCCACTTCCCTCCGTCCTGAGACGCACATCATCCGGTATCAGTCATCACTTCTTTCCATCCCACATCAAATACGGCAAGAACTTATTTGGTTCCCTAGTATATGATGGTACAATTTCCTCGCATAAAAAATATTAAACTGTCTATATTTTGTGTAAAGCATATAAAAGTCACATTTGTTGTGTTTTGAGACGTACTTACTTAAACCAAAATATATACATCATTTAAAAAAGATACAATGGATTGCTTCAAAAAATATTTAATATTAATTAATGCAATGCTTTCGCAACTTTTTAAAATTGCATTTTTTTTTTTGTAGCAGCCTGTGACTTTTTGCAAAATAAATTTTGCTAACCATAGCTTAAAATTAATTGAGACATGGCATTTCAGTCACCATTGTTAAATTTTCTGTAAATATTTTAGTTTGTTTAATTTGTACTTACCAAAAACAACAACATTGAGAATTTTACATGTAATGACGCAAAAATGCAATCTAAAATTTTTTACAAGAGGAAAGAGTACTTGTAAGTAATGTATAAAAGTTGAAAAGTGTTTCTTACACGTATAAAGTAATTAATATCTTGGTGACTGGCAGCATTACGGTGAATCCCTAGTAAATATTGTCTAGTGAGTGCGCATGTACGCATATCTCAGTAAACAAGTACACTGGGAATACGACTTAGTTTCAAGAAAGTTAAAACACAATTATCTACAGCCGCCACTTTTTTCTTTTATCCTATAATATTTACAGAATCTATAAATATTTATTATGTTGTACAGTTCCGTTTCATTAAAACTGAAGTCAATTGTATGTATTTACCTCAGGGCACGAGAAATTCCATTGCCTCTATGGATGTAGGGTAACAGAAAATTTCAGAGTACAACAATCTGTAATAAAATTCTGTTTTTAAATTACACTGTGCTTACCAATGCTAGCATTGTATTTGCTCTAGAGGACCTGTTAACACTTATACGACTGTGTTACAAAAATTATTTCAACTGCGAAATAAATAATAAACAACTGATTGCAAGCACTGCACTGTGGTTTTAGTTTATTTATTCCAAAAATATTAGGCCTATTTATTTTTCAGTTATGAAACAGTACCAAGGATCGTGGGATTTTGCAGTTCAAATGTGCAGTACTTGTAGAGGGCTTTGCCCTCTGGCCCGCTGTGTAACTGCAGTTCTTGTATACAAATAATTTACAGTAATATATTAAGTAAGTACTGGACGATTGGACACTGTTTCAATTCTCACCATTAATATGTGGTTCAGGCAGGAGCCTCTATGAGGGCAGATGGAAGAAGGCGACTTGGCGTCCTCCTCTGTATCACACAGCCTTTCTAGCTTTCCTGTAGCTTCCCTCTTCACCGGCGGAGGGTGGAAAAACCTGGACACAAAGTTTACGATAGAACAATCATTAAAGAAATGCACTGTAGCGATAGTAAAGACCTAATGAAAATGATATTTGAAAATGACGTGCTCTGTCATTTTATTGATGTAGTTCTTAGTTACAAGTGCGTAGTTCTTAGCTATAGTCTGGTCAAGGAAATTGTGGGGCAGCATTTAACAGCTTAGTTTCTCAGTATACCTGAGGAGACTCGCTCAAAAAGGCACATATACCAGGTATCCAGATCAGCAGTATATACTAAAGGACAAAGTGTCCCACCAAAAATATGCATTAGGAACCAACCGTAACTAAAATAAATTTCTTTTTTTCCGGTTGTGCGAAATTTTTCGTATAATGTATATGTAATAGATTTTTTTGCTGTCTGTTGACATCCCAATAAAAGCCATTGGTTTTTACCGGTTCCTATTGGACAAAAGCTAAAGGAGCAAAGTCAAGTTCCATGAATTCTGGTTATTTATGTTTCCTGTCCCCACTGAACCATTCTGTTTTTGATGGTTCCTATTACACTTCAGGTTTTGTTGGTTTCTACTGGATTATGTGGTATTTTGAGAGTTTTGTCATATTTCAGCCTGTTGGTTTCGATTGCATTTCCAATTGTCATCAATAGTTAATATTATATTTTTCTGTTGTATTTAATTCTGTTGGCTTCTGTTGTACTTACCATTGTTTCGATTATTGTTTTGGTGCGTTTTGTTGTTTTCAATTGTATTTCATTATGTATGGTTCTATTGTAATTACACTGATATCTCTTGTTTTCCGTTGGTATTTTGACTTCTTGTGTACCTGTCTTGTTGGATTATGTTGTATTTTTATGGTTTCACATTGGTTTCTGTTGTTTTGTGGATTTCTATTTTAAGGCATGTAGCTTTCATAGTTTTCGTAGTATTTGGTGGCTCCTATTGGATTTTATTGTTTGATTCTGTTGTATTCCCAGTGGTCTCTGTTGTTTTCTCGTGTATTTTTTTCTTTTCTACTGTGTGATAATATGCTTGATAAAATTTGATTTCTTTTTTTTTTTTGTCATTCGGTTCTCTTTTGTTTATTTATTTCTCTTGTATATTCAATAATTTTCTTTTATTTATTTTATGTTGGTTTTTATTGAATTTCATTATGTTTGATTCAGTTTAATCTCCCTTATTTCCGCTGTTTTTTTTTAATTTCGGTTCGTTTAATATTACCAGTGGTTTAACCATCCATTTCTGTTGCACTGCCGGGTGTTTCCATTGGTTCTTATTGTGTTATGTTTGTTTCTACTTTATTTTACAACATTGTTTTGTAACCCATGAGTAGAACAACTTAGCTCAACAATATTTAACACAAAAACAACGATCAAAACACAATGGGAACCTATGGAAGTGCAGAAAGTTAAAGGAAATCCTTAGTGTGTATTGCAACAGAAAACTTTGGAAACACCTGGTATTGCAACAGAAACTAACATACTGCAATAAACCATACATAATAGACATCGCAGAAACCTATTGAGTCCACTAGCAGCACAGCATAAACCAATAAAACGCAACAGACCTATATATGTACACTATAAGAAAAAAGTGTGTGAATTAACATAAAGCTCCAAAATACATTTAAAAACTAACATAAACCGCTGAAAATACGCAATAACACAAAAATATGTATATAATAGTAACCAACAAGACACAAAAGAAGTTAATGTCAAACACTGGAAATATAATAGTACCCATTATACCGAAATGCATAAAACCAAATGCAAGAGAAAACAGCAGCAGCCACTGGAGATGGAACAGAAACTAAATGAAACCACATTGGAAGCACAACAGAAACCACCATTAGTGCAACAGAAACATTTAATACAGCCAACACGAAGGGAACATAACAGAAACAAATAGATAACACTACAAGTATGGCATAGTACAAATAACAAAGTGGCATGCTACAGAAACAAAAATAGACAAAACTATTCGAACAGTTCTAAAAAATGCCAACAGGATTCTATTTTTTCATATTTATTTCACTAAAATGCGTATGTGTATATTTGTTATCTTTTTTATATTAAAATAAATATTACTGTAATTTTTCTTATTGTAGTTAATGGAATTCTGCAATAACACATGCGAAATTTAAACATAAAAAATTTGTTTGTTCATTGCACAAATAAAAAATTTGAATTCTTATCAATTAAAAAAAATACATCTTTCAGTATATCAGTAATTCCAAAATAAAATATTTAAGTGCTAAAGAACATCAATAGCTACACAATATAATCGTAATAATTATGAACAAAATTATAGTAATAGTTTGAACAATTATGGAAATACGGGCGGCGTTTCTTTTTACTTAGCGGCGGCTCAGAGGTCGCCTTGTGACGTCAGCACCGCCTTTGAGTTGGGTTGAACGCAGACCGGCTTCTGTTTCGAGGATGTTCTCCATAGCACTGGGGGGACGATGATTGCGAAAACTTCACTGTAAATACCCTGGCAAACTAAGCGATGGCGGACACTCGGGGGGAGGTCACATCTATGGGTTTGGGTCTCACTCGGGACATGTGCATTTGGGAATATATTAATTGTAAATTGGGGGAAATTGGTGCCAGTTAAGTAATTTTATATTTTTCTGTAACTACACATTTTGTAATGTTTTTAAAGTTTTAAATAATTATAATCCTTAAATAGTTTAATGTATTTTTGCATAAAAATTGTGCAGCTATTTGATTTTGAAATTTTTTTGTATTTTCTTGGAGCAGAGAATAACCAAAAAGAGGAGAAGTTCCCGAGAAGTTCCCGGTAGTTAAAAGTAAAATAGGAAATTATTTTTTTTACTTTCTACAGTCACCCTCTTAAACTGAATATCATAAGGCTGCTACTGACTCACTTATTGCTATCATTCCTATTCGCCTCCGATGTATGTTCTTCATGGATGGCATGGTTGTGGAGTTAGGGCGAGTTTTATACTTGTGACAGAGTAGTCTAGCGGTTACTAAGAACCCTCTATTGCAATACAAGGTGAAACAAAATAACTTAGATTTAAAAAATATTTAAGATGATACAACATAAATAAAATAAATAAAAATGAACGATCATGAATTAGCTGTCTTCGACAAATATGTAACTTATATATAATTCCAAGAAAGGATTTAGCCAGTAAATAAACGACAGAACGACACAACCGAACGAAAATGTAACATACATATAATTTCCGAGCATGAATGTAGTCAGATGACACCAGAATAAGAAAAGGTAAACAGAAAAATATTAAGCAAGTAAACCTTACTTACCGCGTGGAAGAAAGGTAATTAAGACATGATGTCAAAGGATGAGAGAGAGGAGCAATAGTAGATCTCGTGCTTCACGCAATGTTAAATGTTTGAAGAAGAAATGAGGGCGCGTTAAAAACTACCGTGATTTGGTTTATTAGTATTCGAGATATAATTAAAAATCTTTATTTCTTCATTTTGTGCTATTTCACGAAACGGCGGACAAACATCAATATATATAGCAAAATTTAATGCCTATGCAATGCTCTGCTAGCATACAAAATTTGGTTTCAATCGGTTGAATGGTTCCCCAGATATTACATATAAACCTAAATTTTAAAATTTGGACGCAATTGTGAAAGTAATTGCCCGATGTCAAACACTATAAAATTAAGGTTCCCTTACTAAGTCCTATATCTGTACCAAGTTTGGTGAAATTCGGTTTACGCGTTCAAAAATTTAAAGAGGGGACACACACGCACAGACACACACCTATACATACACAAACACACAAATACAGAAAGGAAAGTGATCTCATAAGCCTTTTTTCCTTTGAAAAGTAGGCTAAAAATCAGCCACACACACAAATGTTTCAAGGTACTCATCGATGTTGAAATATTTTCAAATTATTTATCGCAATAAATATAATTCACAACATACATACACATAAATATGTATGCACATGTGTATGTATATGTATATATGTGTATGTGTATATACATTTGTATATTTCAATGATTTACATTAGTTTTGGATGACAAGAATTTGTTTTAGTTTTTTTATGTTATGTAACATACTGTGGATGAGATTGAGAAAAATCAGTAACACACTCACTTAGCAGCATTGATTCTGAAAAACTTGACCAGTTGTAGCAAGTTTCTTTATGAATCGAAAATAAGTAAATGGTATTGTATTGCATGGTTTTAGGCAAGTTGAGAAAATAAGTTTAAGAAAAGGAAACACTACGAAGACCACGATAGGGAACCATAACTTCCTATTCGTGCATTTATGCCGATGGATTAGTGTGCTGGGCAACTGCCAGTGCACACCTCCAATAAATGGCGAGGATTGTCCACAAGGTCAGTTTAACTGTCTCGTGGTCATGATACAGCAGCGTCATCATGGCCTCCTCTGGTCCTGATCCTTCAGGAAAGTCGTGCCACTGATGTTAGTAAAACAGCTGGAGACATTCAGGGCAGCTAAACAAATCAAGGTGGACTTAGAAGCAGACAACAGTTTCGGCCAAAGCAACACTGTAACTCTCGAGGTTTGATATAGGTTAATCTCCTGGGGCCAGGCTGCTATCGTCTACAATGGTTAAGTATCAAATTGCTGCAGTATGATTGCCATCACGGCTGTTAGCAATGTAGATCTAGAGAGTCATGTTATTTCCTAGCATTCTGGCTTCTTAGTCTCAGTTATCTAAGGTTCGCAAAAATACGTCGAGGCTAACCATCTGAAGGATAGTCACCACCCTTTTTCCTTATATATTAAACAGGTGTATAATTTAGTAGCATGATGGTGAATTAGCAAGCATGGCAATCTTGGAATTACTGTAATCCCCAAGTGACAGAAAGTTATTTTATTTTTGTATCAATATTTATATTTATGAAGTTAATACTGACAACCAAGGCAACAAGTCCCTGTATAGAATGATTGTTTGGATACAGGGGAGGATTTTGGCTCGCATCAGGCATTGTTAGTTTCTGAAAAGTTTGCAGTCCTCGTCCGCCTTTCTGAGCAGTCCTTACCACTGGTCCTATGGTGTCAAGTCAAGGTCAGTTGTTTCTTGTACTCTATTCAAGAAGGTGGTGGGGTTTCAGTCTCGAGCATGTGGTCTAAACACTGAGATGGCATCTAGGGCAATGTTTACCACATATATTTACACAACTTAACCCTTTAATGAAACACCTACATACATTTAGTTGTGACTTATTATGCATTTAATGTGTCAAAATGGAGAGTTTATCGATGTGTGACGCTTTTATAAAAATTATCATACCACCACATAAGCAAGCATTTTGCATTATTATATTATTTATATGTATCAAATATACCAATCAAAAATAGAGCAAATATCTTGCAGGGTAACTTTATTATACAATGCTATATGTATACATGTACCAAAGCAATTTTTCGTTGCACATATGTAATAACCAAAATCTGTTGTGACATTTAGCTGATTCTGTGCTATCATCGCCAAAATGTGTACTAACCCCGTGGCAATTAGTTTTTTAATGCAATACAACAGCTGAGTATATAAAAAGCGCATGTAAGGTCAAAAAGAGTAGTTACCAAATGTTCTTGCTGATGTTGGCACGTGGAAACAAGTACTCGCTCCTCAGCAGGTACATGAGGAGGCCATTAGAAGCCATGAATAGCAAGGCAGCCAACTTGCGAGACAGTCGGAACATCCCACAGTCGTCAAGTTGGTTGAGCACGTACTCGAGAACCTGTCGCGACATACATCAGAGAGCACATGGCCAGCTTGGTGTCCTGGTGAATATTAACTGTTACACAGAGTATCTATGGCATTACTGAGAGTAGGTATAATTAGAGTGGTACATTATGAATTGAGAATACTAACAATAGTTGACAAATGTAAGGGGGAGAGAGAGAAAGAGTGTGTTCTATTGTAAATAAATGAGGGAACTGAATTTAGTTCCTTCTATCGTTTCAGAAATTGGCCCCTCCCAGCCAGTATTAACAATCCGAGCAATGTCTAGTTGTCATCAACATATATTTTTAATATACGTAGAAATAATTCTACAAGGAATTCAATCAAGATTTCAACTAAAATAAACGAAACAAAACAATATGAGAAACAAGCAAACGAGCATTACAGACAAGACAAGATTACACATGATGGAGCTCTTGCTCATTTCTCTGTCTGTGCTCATTGGTGCCTAAATCAAACGTTTAGTGGCCGCTGGATAGGTAGCGGTGGACCAAGCCCTTTCCCCCCGTGGAGCCCACAATTGAATCCGCTAGACTTTACATTTCAAAACACTTGTGTATTCAACCCCAACTGGGAATACTTCGTAACCATATTGTGGAAGGTTGTGAAACAGCCAGGTGTTCTCCAATGATAAATCAACGCATCCTGGAATCCAGGCAACCGCGAGTTGACGCATATATCCGTGCTGATGGAGGGCGTTTGGAACATTTCCTATACATCTGTATGTGCCGTCGATAAGCTTTCACGCATGTGTTATCGATTTCTTTGCAGTTCCTAATGTTCTGGTGTGTAATGTTGTGGTATGCGGTGGCATGTGGTATGCGGTGGCATGTACCATGCATAAGATAGCTGTGACGGCATTACACACAAACGTGATCCAACCCGCAGGCCATACAATATAGGTTATGCAATGGAAGCTGTAGTAAAGAAGCGAAGCGTTTCCGGACCTATGTTCACTTCAAGTTATTCCTTCTTCTAGACGTGAGGATTTTTCCCCCGAAGTATTGAAATGTATTCTTGTAACATTATGTCAATGTTCCTCCTAATTGTATATATATACCGTGCGTGTTGCCTATGTCGTCGGCATAACAGATTCACTGTTTAGAACATTAAACATTATTTTACTCGGAAACCATGGAATGTATAATAATAATTCAAGACACTTATGCTTTTTCTCAAATAACCATACTGCTTACGTCAGAAGATAAACCTTCACATTTTTCGGGAGGACACACTTTTTTCATGAATACAAGGAGTTTGAACCCTTAGTTTCTCACGAAAAGGTTTGAAAATGGCGAACCAAATTATCATGGATTAAACATCTTTTTTTGATAACACATAACGGAACTCTGAGATTGAAATCAAATACTGCATGTTTTATTTGCAATAAACATTAATTTTACCTTAACTTTTAAGGCTGCTTACACCCGCGAGAAAAGGCCTTCGGCTATATGTCGTAAATATATCTACTTTTTGATAAGGAACCGTCTCCCCGAGTTTGTTGGTGATTTTTAGTTACACTTTGTATATAAATTAGTACCTTAGGTAACATTTAGGGCGAAATTCTGGAACATATAACAAAAAAATATAAAGTTGTCTTGTTGGTGGTCCAGTGAGTCCATATCTAATACCAAATTACATGTCAACAAATATTTCGTATTTAGAAATACAGCCTTCGTATTTTTAGATAGTATTAACCTGCGAATAACATGTCACAGGTTTGTGTTCACAAATTGCTTTGAATATTGCTTTCTCTTTTATTCTGAGTTACCGGTAGAAAAGAAGTTGTTTTGAATAAGGTTTACAGTTTTCTGTCAAGTGAATAAATATTATTGCTTTATAAGAATAGCAGTATCATGTTCACATTAATCTATCGCTAAGTATATGTTTATTTATATATATATATATATATATATATATATATATATATATATGAATAAATATGTACATACATTACACCGCCAACAAATTGTAAATACAGTTAATTAAATTCTAAATGTTTCCCACGTGCAATATTTGAGATTATTCTGTCATAATTGATAGCGACCGTAGTAGGCATGATTAAACGTTTATGAGGCTTGTGGCTGCCTGGCGAAGTTAGTCGAGGGGGAGTGCCTGGGTATCATTGCTATAACTGATTTTGTAATTCCATTACAACATATATTTTTTAAATGTTTTGTCTAGTCCTCTGACCTCGCTAGACACAACAGCGTAAGGCTTAGCTGTGCTGCTTGACGCTACAAATGTTGCATGCGCTGGTTTTCGATAGAACATTGAATTGTGTCTACGCACCTGCCTACTTATCTGCTGCGCATGCCGGTCGCTCACAACACTGCACAGTACTGTCCACATCATGAGGCATGTCTAAGCGTGTGTGTAATGTGCCACCTAACAGTCTACTGTGTTTTCCTAAGAACCCCCTCGAAAGCTCTTAACAGGGGAGAGATGGTACAGTATACCAGATCACACGAGACACATAACTTAGGTGACTTATATACCTGTAATATCAGAGACGTGGGTACGGAGAGTCCTCGCTGCCAGCAATACTATTGGACAAAATAATCTAACGAGAATAAGAATAAGTCTCGTGTTTGCAGTTATGCAGCCTACTTTAATCACAGGATCCCACATTCCTGCCCTGCTCCATCTGGATGTCATTCGCCTTGGCTAAGTTCGTCTACCTAAACCTTTGCAACACCTGCACCTGTTTAATAATGATAATTCCTATACTTGCGATACATGTTGTCTCAAGAAATATTCGCATCCAATCAATCAAGTAAAGCTAACAAATATTTCGCCACACAAACATGTGTAATAAATATATAAAAACAATATAATTTCCAAAGTAAGTTTATATGTTCTACACATTAACTCGGAAATGTCCACATAAAATGTGTTGTTACACAGAATAAAAATTAAGAGCGATTTCTGATGAACATAGATATTACCAAAATTAGCATTGCAATGAACAAATGTGAAATGAATTATCACATCAAGAATACGCTATAAGTTAGTATGAGAGCAAGTGAGGTCAGCTGTTGCTGCTCACCATCGCTGCGAAGGAGGGCATGATGATGCCTCTCTTATGTGGTTGCTCCACGAATATGGCGAAGCCTCCCACAAGACCCGGCAGGAATACCGACGCATACTCGTGATAGCCAATCAATCTCCTGCGAACAGTGGAGAGTCCTCGGTCACTACGACTGCATGGATGACTGGCCTGGAAATTAAAACTAAACGACTGGAGAAAGAGAGACTACAATTAACACAGCTGCACATGAAACTTACGAGAAACTTTATAAAACAATCACAAGCTAATATACGACAGTACATATGAGTAGTGATTAGTATTTCACACATAGAATCCGCGTGGTTTGACATCCACAAAGCACACGATCAATTTGGTGTACAGCCTTCTCTCGTGGTTATGCAGGCAGCGATGCGATGAGGCATTCCATCATACAGGTGGCAGATAGTGTCCTGATGCACATACCAGCATGCTTCCTGCAACTGCACACGTATATCAGCCAGCGTTTTAGCAGGTGGTTTACTGTGGTGCCAACGTCGCCCCAACATATCCCATCCATGATCAGTAGGAGATGGATAAATATGAAGAACTGGCAGACCAAGGAATGGTGTCCAAATATGGTAGAGCCTGTTGGGACAGGCATTATATTGTTGCATGATAGCGTTCATATGTTTGTGCAAAAATTACAGAAAATGGGACTGCAGAACCTCATTGACATATCGCCGTGCTGTCTCCTTGCCTCCGAAACCAGAAGACGTGACCGGGAGTCGTCACTGATGGCATGCCATACCATAAACACCTGGTGTCCGGGATGTATGGCGTTCACGAACCACTGTAGGATCATTGCATTGCCCGCTGAGTGAAGAGTTTTAGGCTGCTTTTAAGATCGTGGTCTTGAGAACCGATGAGGGTGAAGTGATGTGAGTATGGAGCAGCTCCGGAATGAAGGGGCTGGGAAAGTAGGAGATCCCCGAGAAAACTCGCTGACCAGCAGCATATGGTGGAAGAGTGCACAATGTGTATACAAATACATACTAAACAGGGCTTTCAAAAGTGCTCAGTTTACCGCGAAAAAAATATTGTGATGTTTTAAAATACGTCACGACTATTTTACTGTTGTGTCACTGCTAGTGTAATATGTTTTAATATTTTGAAAACTCATTTTATTACTTAATTTAGTAAAAATTATTGTGAGTGATATTTAATTGGGTTATTACATTTTTTATTTATTTAGTGGAATTATTAATGCTTTTATTCTCTGTTTGAGCTTCTACAATTTATTTAATAGTGCCTATTTGCCCGGTGTTATGGTATAACTCTTCATGATAAATATTTTATTTATTTATTTTGTGTCGTGTTAACCACTAAAACTTAATATTGGCAAGTAACTAATTTAAGTACAACAATACCAAATAAAGTTACTCGCATTTAATGCTTATCATTTCATACATTTGACTCACTCGAAATATACATTACGTATAAGAACTCAAAGCGGTAAACCACACGCAATAAATGCCACCAAAATACCATATAATTTAATTTGACAAGAAAAGAGGCAATAGTATATTAATAACGAATATTTTACAATTCAAAAGTGAAGTTAAAAATAATAACAGTATACAATACCTCGAGATGGGACGGCACCTGCCCGTCCAATCAAAGCCTCCCAGATCACAGTGAGATAGACATAAAATGGTACACGATGAAATGAATCTAAAAAGACAATAGAAGAATGTATATTAAAAGAAAGTACTCCGCCACAGTCCATTAAAGCTAAAGCGCCTAGGTTTACGTAGAATAGTTTTAAAAAAACTGCCAGGATTACGTTAAAGCTTAATATCAGGGTTCATGTACTATAATATCAACACCAAAATCCAAAAAAAAAGAAAAAAAAAAGATCACTTAAGAAAGAGTAACTGGCCCAAACGTCAACGAGTGCAGTGTTAAAAACAGGTAAAATCAAGGCATCACACACTAAGGCCCATTCAACCATCGTTACTAAGCACAACAAGAATACAATTAAAAAATGACAAGTGAAAATCCAGACAGCATGCCGTAAAGCGGCTTACCAAAACTCAATTTTGAACGGCGAAACTCCCTAAAATCACTCAGCCCCAGTCTGCACGGATCACATCAGAAACTCTCAGACGTTACTATAAGGTCAAACACTGCACCCATGGCTTAACTTATAGTTATCGACGCCCATTGAAACATGATACCTAAGTAGCGTACGTCGTTAAGAGAAGGTACCAAGCAGCGGAGTGGCCAGGGAGCAGACAATTCAACAAATACTAAGTACAGAAGTACCGAACACGCATGCGCTTGGAAAGGGGAGAGGTAAGGCATAGAGGTTGAAGAAAAAGGAAGAGAGTAGGGGTAAGGCATAGAGGTCGAAGGAAGGGAGGAGAGTAGGGGTAAGGCGTAGAGGTTGAAGGAAAGAAGGAGAGTAGGGGTAAGGCATAGAGGTTGAAGGAAGTGAGGAGAGTAGGGGAAACGACTGAGCGCACCACCGTCTGCCGAGAGCCGTAGCCAGCGCCGAAGTAGAGACCGCTCAAAGGTAGCGCAGGACGCCACAATTTATTTATCAAAGGGTATAGAATATGTAATTGACGTATTTCAGGTTATTTAATCATTGTTTATCTGCCCTTTGAAAGCTACTTTTTAATCCCGTCTCGCCTGCAGCCCCGTGTTTCGTGAGAGATTGTTTCTCTGCCAACCGGATGTGCAATGCTGGGTTGCGGATTCCTTCAGTCGCCGTCTGACGCTACCCCTTCCACTGTCTTTCCTGCAGCTACAGTTGTTGCGCATTTTCTCGGCGTATCCCTGCCGCTTGGCGCGTGATTTCACATTTAAAAAAATACTTATTTGTTCACGTGTTATGTTCTCCCACCTCTGTGCACTTCAGCAAATTTCGTCTCTTCTGGACAGCCTGCGACATCTAGCGTCGTAAATTAAAGCTTTTCGTTCTGTTTTTGTTTTTACCTTCTGTGTGCTCCACGAGCTTCTTCTCGTCACTTTGTGTCCAAAAACAGATTCAAGATGGCGTGTTTCCCGGCTTTGGTGGCTGTGTTCTTCGCAAACTTGAGATTCCTGTTTTTTTTTTTAATGTTACCGTTTCATTGCTGTGGTAGCGATGTAGTATGCGATAGTTTGTTTTAATTTTTTTTTTGTGGTGTGTGTTTTTGTTGGTGTTTGTTTGGCAAGTTACACCAATATGTAAATTGGATATTTTCTATTGTCCCTCCTTGGTGATTAACACTCCAATCTTTTAGTCGTTCTCTTCGTGCGTGCATCAATTACTTTCACTCAGTAATTTTTCACGTTTGCATTTAATTTTAGTCAGGGTGCAAGTGTCAGGCTAGTCTTTACTGCACGTGCCAGCCTAAGATTTATTGCACGCTTTGGCCTAACATTTCCACACGTGCTGGCTACATTTCCTTTTCTTCATGGGAACCCTTCTGCACGTCGCCTCGTCTTTCTATGTTGGTGGCGAAGTAGTTAAGTTAATTTCCTCCGCTCTGGTTGCTCGACAGCGAACTATGTAATCTTCTCGACCGGGATATGACTGCATTGTCTCACGAAGGATGCTTCGTCGGTGAATAGTAAAGTCCCGTAGAAATCTTGGGCTCGCCTAATTTGGCATTGGAATTACTCTCAATACTGTATACGTACTGGCTGGTAAGGGGAAAGAAGTGCCTGCATTGGCTGGTAGCTATATGCGTACAATCTGTCTTGCCGTAAAATATAACCTACTGTACATTGCGATGCGTTCAGTACATTAGCAGTTCCTCGAGTACTGGGCCGTGGGTTAGCATTAGCATAGTCTAATACTTGGTGCTCGATGTCTAACCATGGTGGACCAACTTCGTAGTAACTTGCGTGTACAGTTCCTGTTTCACGTAAATGCCGATATGTGAAGTGATTCACGTGCAACTGGTAAATGTCGAGCTTGCATCTTGTCGGCGTATCGACGTTACACATCATGTCACTATATATGAGGTGATTGCCCGCCAGCTCCCCGTTACTCCACTCCATCACACACGTTGTGAAGAGCTGTCTGCTGAGTAAACTGCTAACGCAATGCTAGCAGACAGGCAACCTAGTCGCCACTTAGTACCATAATATGAACCAATGCGATGGGACACTTGCACACAGTAACTTCTCAGTCGTCCACGATCTTATAAACCTGTTGCCTTAAGACTGTGACATTAGCCGGGGTGTCAGATTACACGCCACGCACTACAGTGGTGCAGGCTGCCTACGTCCCAGGCAACCACTTATCTGCCGTACAACCAAACATGTGATTTCTCAGTAAACGGTAGGAATTAGCGGATACCACCAAGGCGAACATTTGTATTGCTTTTTGCATGCTGATTACTAACATATCAAGTCAAATTGCTTCAAGTGCAGAGTTACATAGATCCAAGCAATTTTAGGGTGCCAACTTCTATTTCATATCCGAAAGGATATTTTCTCCGTAATGCCATTTTATGCGGTAATCTGCCTAGTAAACGTTTGCCTCTATGCCAGTTTTCGTTGCTCAATCGCAGTTGGTATCCAATATATCGTAGCATAACACATTACCAGTTGCAACGTTCCAGGACTCTCAGAAATCACTTTATGCCCGATGTCGTCTATGTTTGTCCCTATTCATTTGTCCTAAGGATTCCGCTCACTCTGGGTTAGTATTCATTGACAACTCATCCTGTATGTGTGTATGTAAGTCTATGTGTATATGTATATACTATACTAACCATATGGTTGTATAAAGTTTACGCAAAGAAATACAGCAGTGTATACAACTTAACTCGAAACTTTTAAATAAAAAATACGAATTTTATAATTTACCATTTGTCATTTTTCCATTTGTGTCTGTAATCGTAATGACCACATTTTGTTCAGTGCGTCTGATTCAGTTAAACATCCTGCCATTATCTAGTTTACCCTTCGTTACTCACCGAAGTAGTGTGAAATAAGTGTAGAGTATTGGGACGCCGCCAATAGCAAATAAAGCATTCTCTCAGAGTTTGTAGACAGCCGGAGTGCGAACGTTACTCGCAGAGCAGCTTGTACTACGCTGGTGATAGTCTCTTCCCAGGGTTTGTAGACAGCCGGAGTGCGAACGTTACTCGCAGAGCAGCTTGTACTACGCTGGTGATAGTCTCTTCCCAGGGTTTGTAGACAGCCGGAGTGCGAACGTTACTCGCAGAGCAGCTTGTACTACGCTGGTGATAGTCTCTTCCCAGGGTTTGTAGACAGCCGGAGTGCGAACGTTACTCGCAGAGCAGCTTGTACTACGCTGGTGATAGTCTCTTCCCAGGGTTTGTAGACAGCCGGAGTGCGAACGTTACTCGCAGAGCAGCTTGTACTACGCTGGTGATAGTCTCTTCCCAGGGTTTGTAGACAGCCGGAGTGCGAACGTTACTCGCAGAGCAGCTTGTACTACGCTGGTGATAGTCTCTTCCCAGGGTTTGTAGACAGCCGGAGTGCGAACGTTACTCGCAGAGCAGCTTGTACTACGCTGGTGATAGTCTCTTCCCAGGGTTTGTAGACAGCCGGAGTGCGAACGTTACTCGCAGAGCAGCTTGTACTACGCTGGTGATAGTCTCTTCCCAGGGTTTGTAGACAGCCGGAGTGCGAACGTTACTCGCAGAGCAGCTTGTACTACGCTGGTGATAGTCTCTTCCCAGGGTTTGTAGACAGCCGGAGTGCGAACGTTACTCGCAGAGCAGCTTGTACTACGCTGGTGATAGTCTCTTCCCAGGGTTTGTAGACAGCCGGAGTGCGAACGTTACTCGCAGAGCAGCTTGTACTACGCTGGTGATAGTCTCTTCCCAGGGTTTGTAGACAGCCGGAGTGCGAACGTTACTCGCAGAGCAGCTTGTACTACGCTGGTGATAGTCTCTTCCCAGGGTTTGTAGACAGCCGGAGTGCGAACGTTACTCGCAGAGCAGCTTGTACTACGCTGGTGATAGTCTCTTCCCAGGGTTTGTAGACAGCCGGAGTGCGAACGTTACTCGCAGAGCAGCTTGTACTACGCTGGTGATAGTCTCTTCCCAGGGTTTGTAGACAGCCGGAGTGCGAACGTTACTCGCAGAGCAGCTTGTACTACGCTGGTGATAGTCTCTTCCCAGGGTTTGTAGACAGCCGGAGTGCGAACGTTACTCGCAGAGCAGCTTGTACTACGCTGGTGATAGAGTCTCTTCCCAGAGTTTGTAGACAGCCGGAGTGCGAACGTTACTCGCAGAGCAGCTTGTACTACGCTGGTGATAGTCTCTTCCCAGAGTTTGTAGACAGCCGGAGTGCGAACGTTACTCGCAGAGCAGCTTGTACTACGCTGGTGATAGAGTCTCTTCCTTGAGTCAGCAAGCACTATGTGTGGAACGTAGTGTAGAATGTCACTAGGCGACAGCCCAAAGCCAGGTCCACACTTGCAACACGACATCGTAACGTAACCAAACATGTACCTATCAAGCGGGTCACTAGCGTAGCAAGGTGTTTGGGAAGAGTCCAGCCTGTGAATTTATATAAAGATCACAATTTCGTACAAATAAATTTTAATAAGAAAATCAAACAATAGCATAATTTTGCTTATTTACAGTAAAAGTTTGGGTAAAGTATTTTTCATAATCATAAAAACTACGAAACCAATGTGGCCTAATTTAAAAATTATAATTTAATTTAACAAAATCATTTTTTTAGGCATCGAATAAAATAATTATATATTATGTATGCTGTGGCCTTATTTCTTGAAACAAAAGCAAATCGGGTTATTTTAATGGTACACACAAAGTCCTAATATACTCGTAGTCAATTTACGGAGTTGTCCCGTCCTTGAGACCTCTCAGTTATGGCGAGATGAGAAGTGAGACGCTGTTTTGGGGAGAAAAGCCATTCTGCCCTGGAGAGGGAAGAAGGTTGAGCCATGGTAAAACACAGCTTAGCTTGAGAGCCTTCTATCTGCTCTAAGAGTTTCATACATTTGTGATATTTCATTGCGTTAGGTAGAAATTCTACTCTCAATGTATTTATTTCTTTGTCCTCAGGAATTTCTAAGCCCACGCTACACAACTTGACAAATCATGCAGAGAGTTTGCATCGAGTAGAACCGTGTACCATTGCGAACATGCTAGCGTTTCCTATTCCCCGTCATTATGTTGACTTTGACTAGTACACGCTTTAAGAATGGAGAGAAGAAAACTGCAAGTGGCTGCCGCAGCATCATTTATGTGAAGAAAAGACTGAAGCAAACAAAGATGTGAGGCACACTCTTGTTTTGTGGGAGAGCGGAGTATAATGGGAATTCCAACAAGTCGGTGGACAATGCAGACATTTTTAACAGGATGACAAACGAGTGATGTGGAATTTCTTATAAAACTGGTTGGTCACAAGGAAAGAAAAAATTATGCACGTTTGAGGATAGCAATAACTGTCCAGGAGAGACTTGCAGTAATATTGCATTTTCTATTTGCACATGAATATTTTATATTTGTCTGTAATACCACACCTTTCCGAAATCTCGAAACAAACTTTAATTCTCATAGTGCCAGAGATGAGCGGCCAAATTTCGGAAACACGTAACAATTTAGCTTCTGTATCATTGAGTATTCTGTGATGGAACTTGCCTTGCACAGGAAACTGCATGGTGGGATTTCAGTTAATAAAACACTACGACTTTCATGAATATATTTTTTCCTTAGTTGGCAGAACTTATTGTCTGATCCCTTTTGAATCGCATTTTAAAAATGTTCTTGAATAGTAACAGAACGGGGAAATAAATACAGCATAACAACATTAAAGGAGTTTGAGGTGGGATATGGTCGAGAGTTGCTAATAAAAGTTATGGTAATCATAAGGGAACAGCAAGTAGTTCTAGAATTTTTTATTTTAGTACTTAAAACGGTCTTAGGTAGTTTTTGAAGACTGTTTGGTTATCACGCCTGTTGCTTAAGACTAGCAGTAAACATCTTGAAATCAATGTGAATATCAAGTATTTGTGCATGTTTGGTTAATACACTGGTCACTTATGTCTTAGGTTGTAAAGCTTTTACCATCGTGTATTCTTGTGTTGGTGTTTATAGTAATACAACTATATAGGTGTCAATTTTACTCTTTTATTATCTGCCAATGTTTACTGTTAGTTTTTCTTTACATGAAGTAATATGGGAGACTAAATTTCTAGTTTGGTTACTCATTAAACCATGCATGCTCGTCTTCGTTGTGACTCAGTGATGTTGCAGTCTGCCACTAGGGGCGTCCGTGTTACGGCAACCAGATGGAACGTCTCCATTGGCTGCAGGCAGTTGAGAGCGAGCTGTGGTAGAGAGCGCATCTACGGTAAGCCTATCGCAACTCGCGTGCTCCTGGCATTCAACTGATAGACTCTCTGCGGTTATCTTTGAAAATAATGTTCTGGTCAATACCCTATCTAGCCTCTCTCAGCGTGATTTGAGGCGCGGGAAATGTTCTATATCGGGCCAGCGAGACTATGTAAGCCGCGATGGGTATCCGAGGAACAGTTGGAGGACTGTGCAACCTTGCAGGACTGTGCAACCTTGCAGGACTGTGCAACCTTGCAGGACTGTGCAACCTTGCGACAGGTGTGTGAAGACAGCGGAGCGTCAAGTGGCGACAAGAGTGACCAGCGAGTGTGAAGTCTGTGGACTGCGAGCATCGGTACAGTGAAGAGTGAGACTGACTGGCAGGAATATTGACTTGGATGTGTGTGAGTAAGAAATTGGGAATGATGGTAATAGACAAACTGAACATGTGTACAAAATGAGCGTGGTTAAGTGACTATAACAAATATAGAGACAATGAGTAGAACTTTAATAAGAATTGAGAGAGACATTAGATATTGCAAGTACTCAGAATAACAAGAGCAATAGTGGAGATAGATAGTTTAATGTTGAAAAAAGTAGTTGTGTAAATAAACTAACAATCAAGTTTTGTTCTTAGTAGTCAGTCACAGATCAAACTTATTTACATAATCATAACAATAAATACTCCATATGTTTCCTCTGGCTAGTTTTTATTTTATTTCAAACCATTCTCGTCTTAGTTTTATAATTTCGTTAACAACAGATTTTTTTTAAGGTGCAGTATGACATATATATGGCTGATTACCTGTTAGTGATCTATAGTGAATTCTAATGTATTAAAATTGCTGCAAATGACGTGGTTGAACATCCATTGGTCTAACTGTAGGTGAAACAACATATTTGTTTTGTGTGGTGCAGAGGCATCTCTTCAATCCCCTCCATCACGACTACACTCGGTGACTGAACATTCGTGCCCGATATCTGACGAGTTTAGTTGCAATGAACGTCCACACACGCGCATTGTCTCGCCTTGCAACACTCTGATGTGACGACAGCAGACCTGCACGAGGCGGACTAACACTTGCTCTTGTCGGGTGGACAATGCCGTGAGTAGTCGGAGTTGTCGACACTGCACCTAGTAACTTACAAGCCGCTTGTGCGCCAACCTGCTAAGCGACATGTGACTGGTGCGTTCAGGAGGGGCTAGAGTAGTGCGGCAAGTGTGGGCCTGCCTTTATACTGAAGGTGCAGGTGAGGCCCGATCATATTCCATACGCTCCCAGTTCAATAATACACCTGCGAGAATATTCTGTTTTCTAACAGCCCCGCGTGTTATTAGGCATGCCGAATGTACTGTTTAACCTGGAAATATTGAATGGCAGTGGACATTTGGATTTTATATTGTAATTAACGAATGTAGATCACATTACTTTAGGCATTATAAATACGCCGACTAGTCCATTCCGTTCAACTGAGAGTGGCAAAAAAATTACGCTCTCTGATAAGAATATCGGTGATAGGCTACGGTATTTTGGAATTAATAGCTGTATGTTGTTATAACATTGTAAACAAATTGGCTAATTAAATGTAGTTATTTTATTTTATGACGACCTCCATCCCTCACGACCGGGGATACGCCTTATGCGATTTGTATCAGCGCCTACATGGAAATGTATGCGTCGTAGACCTTTTGCCATGCAAGCTAAGTAGATTTCAAATACGGGTTCTTGACAACGTTATACCTGTAATGAAATAATGTTTAATACAAGCAATAAAATATATACAAAATTACCCTAATGAGCAATTATTTTACATTAAATTAGCCTAAAAACCAAATGCTTGATTCCATCACAAAATCAGCCATTTCAACACGTCATCCAATCTAACATACGTTCTTTAAGATACATAGAATCAATTTTAAAAAAAAACAATCAATTTTAAGCAAAGTTATGGAAATATAACGTATTTTTAAACGGATTTTGTAAATTTAAACTTCGCAGAAATTTTACGAGCTGGACACAATCGAAGATTTTTCAGTTAATTTATTAACCTAAAGAAACCTAAAAAAAAAACATAATTTGTAAAAAAAAACTGTGCACAAGATTAGTACCCTTCCTGTACTTTGCTGAATGTGGATTTTTTAGGGAAAAAGGGAGGTTAAAGAAAGAAAAAAAATATTATTATATATAAATCCGAGACATTAAAATAGAAAGATCATAAATTACTAACTCGTGGATTTACCATCCAGTTACTATGAAATCTCACTGTATCCCCTGGTTTGGCAATTTTATTTTGTATTTAAAGGAATTGTCTTATATAAATATGCATTATAAAAAGAAAATAATGTGAATGGTAATTAGAAAAATGTAAATGTGGAAAGTATCTTTCGAAGCATCTGTTTCAGGGCTTTTCAAGTATGAAACTATGACAAATTAATATTTAACAAATAAAACATGTTTTTGAAGTAAATAAGTTTCTCTAAATCAATACTATTTCAATATGTTCAGCTTAATTTTTTAATATGTTATACTTCAATAATATTGCATTTTTTAAATAATGCATTTTAATTTAATATACTTAAATAACACAGTTAATAAAATATCACATTTACGATATATGCGTAATAATAGGCCTAAAGGAAAAATAACTTTTGAAATAGGGCGAAAGTTACACATTTCCGTCTGTGTACGAACTTTTGAAATAAGAAATCTGTTCAAAGTTACATATTGGTGTACTGAATACATTTTGTTTAATAAAATTTGTACTTATAGGAGTAAAAACATTATATTATTTATATCTACATTAACTTTTTGATTTTGGAAAAATTTCTGTTATTAAAATAAATATACAAATTTAGTAAGCTAGAGACGGAGTAATTGAAAGATAAAATAACATTTTGTAATGTTCTACAATACTCTCTGTACAGTTTCATTGTACACTAATAAATAACATATTGAATTCAGATTACTTTGAATTTAAAAAATTAAATTAATTATTTTGTATTAAAGTAATATCAATTAAATAATAAGAAGAGAGAATTTTACAATATTTCTCTACAGTCTATATACGATGTCATCATGTATAGTTACTTTTTTAAATTTTCACTGTAATTTTATTTTTCAAGTAATAATGTCAATTAGTACAATTTAGCAAGCTTATAAAACTAAAAGTCTACATCGCATATGTTATACATTATACACACTGCTGAATTTAAAAAAAAATTAGGACCCAAATTACGGAGTTTTGATTTGGCATACCCAATATCTATAGAACAAATATGATTTACAACTTTCGGAGCCAGTCTGTTGGCCACTTTTACAGTTGCGAACGTCCAGCATATTTACCACCGTACTCAACATGGCCGATGTCCATATGGAATGAGTGAGCATGCACTCGTTGCCTACTTGCTCCTCACTTCTCATTGTATTGTCCCTGTCCACGAACATACATTTAACTCTACAAACTACTTAATGTACTTACGATAAAATGCATCCAACAGGAACGAATGTTGAGCCCATACAAGTGGAGAACATGACGGACTTGATGTAAGCTCTGGCTTCTTTTTTTAAGTAAGAGAGATTCACTTTCCGCCAGTTGAGAAGTAACTGAGCCTGCAAGTACACCAATAATTCATAAACAAATTGTTCAATTACTAAATGCGTGCTACATTCAGTATTCTAATACAGCAAGAAAGGTCATATATGGTGTCAAGAAATATGGACGTACTTAACATATGTGAACATTAACATGACAGTTAGTATGATAAATATTCATCAATTTAAAGTACTTCCAGAACTGTGGAATTAAGATCCTAGGGTTCCAAGAGCCAGGACAGAAGAACAGCAGAATGGCAGTGCTGTACTTTTTTTTTTGTGTGTACTTCAGTCCAAAATACGATGGAAGCCCTAGTGCAAAACTTCCCATGCGGAAATCAACTGTTCGGCAAAGCACAGATAAAGACTGCGAAATAATATTGACAACAGCTGGCAGTAAATTACTTCGATATCCCAAAACATTAAGTCATAAAATAATTTTCAGTATTTTTATATGCATCTATTTTTTATTTTAATACTAATATTGCTTTTAATTAACTATGTGTCCTTATATTCTAAGCTTGCATTATTGATGCTTAAGGGCAACTACACATACATATATGAGTTTGCGAGTGGGACCATGACATCATGTAACTGAAACACTCTTGCTCCTATGTGTTGTGAATAGAATATTAATAAGTTGTGTTAAGTAAATAGATAATGATATTTGTTTCTTTGTGCATTAAGGGAATTTTTAATATTTTAACATGAAAGCTTGCCTCCTTTCTAGGTTTGTTTTTTATGTGAATAGGGTAGCCCAGAGCCAGTCCGAACATGGGTCTATTCCGATCACGTGAAGTGATTTTTGCTCTGCGCATTTGATTTGTCATATTACCGTCAGCTATGAGGAACAAGTTTATTCTTTTGTCACCGTGATCTCGCCATTGACTCAGCTACTGAACTGGGTTCCTTCCGTTAGCCATATACCACAAGACAGTAAAATGCCCTAGTTAAACCTTAAGATGCAACTCTTAAACAAATTTATATTTCTCCATGGTTTGCTTTGCTGTATCAACTCGAGGGACATTTCTTTTGTCGAAGATGATAAGTGTGACGTAATTCTGTTTGGCTGCATGGTAGCAAATTTATGAAGATAAAGTATCTTTTGGGACTATTCCGATCATTAATATTGTGGCTAAAGCCACAATATTGTAGTACTCAGTTTGTACTAGTATGATAGTAGTACTCAGTTTGTACTAGTACTAGTATGATAGTAGTACTCAGTTTTAAGTTCCAAGATAGCTATGGACTGAAGTAGCATATTGTTACAATTCTCTCAAAGGCTGTGGGTGAGTGATTGAAGAGGGAAGAGACATGGGCGGATTTTAACATCGATATCTTGAGAGCCGATGAGGGTGAAGCGAAGTGAGTATGAAGCAGCGCTTGAGTATCCTAGGGCGGGGGAAACGAGAGATCCCCGAGAAAACCCGCTGACCAGTGGCATCGTCCAGCATGATTACCACATGTGGATATCCGGGAGTGACCTGGCCGGGGATTGAACCCGGTTCGCCTTGGTAGGAGGCGAGCAGGCTAACCGCTCAGCCACTGCGGCCTCTGCTCATGTTGGTGTTACAAGCGAAGTGTTCTCGTCTATATCTGTCGATGTAAGCCATAAAAGTCAAGTATCCTCACAGAGATAGTCAGAGATGAGCTAACTGCTCAGACAGCCAGCATGGGAGTGGATACGGCCATTGTTGTACAATCAACCAGCTTAGCATTATGTTTGAGTGATCTCGGAAAACAAAGAAAACATCAATTATAACGGTCATATGTGGAATGTAAGCCAGGTACTCCTGAACACGAGTAGCTCAGCCTTGTTGCTCCGTGACAACCACGCAATTATAACAAGTTTCAACATATGGTTGAGTAAAACACGGTATTTTTAGATACCCAACCTAGATGGGCTTAATTGTGATTTTTTGTCGGACGGAGAAAGGGGTTGTTGACGAAAGAAAAGTAATAATGTTGCTGATACTAAAAACCTCTGGCTGGTATATCTCGGTTACTTAACAGATTATAAGGAAGGTCTTTGGAGGTAAGCAAAATCAAAAGTAATATAAATAAAATTTTAAATTGCAACCCGCCAGTCTATTTCTTAATTCTACTACGGTTATGCTCTTTAATACGCAAGACTTGGGGCTTTAGTTATGCCAAGTACTTACTGAGTCTAAAGCATAACATTAATTTTGTGAAATTCAACATGAGTGTGGTTATTGTTTAGTAAACATAATTTTGAACTATGTAAGTGAATTGTCATATATTATTACATATATTCATTTTGTGATATTCAAAACTAATACGGTTATATTTTATAATAATAGCAGAGTATTTTACACCTACGTGTAAATATTCATAAATAGATCATATTGCTATAGTTGTTATTTCTGAAATTGAACATTAGTTATAACATTTTAGCATAATGTTTTAGAATTTTAATTAATCTAGTGCTACTGTTTCCGCTATGGTGTAGAGCATTCTCAGTAACGTGGCAAACTAAAGTCACCAATATTCAATAAAAGCTTTTCGTTGCTTTCAATTTGTTGCTTCTGTAAACAAGCTAAGAACGATGCCAAGAAATATTACTTAATGATACATTATCTGAATATAATATAAACTAGATGTAGACCATGTAGACCATTTCTTGATTTGCGTTGAATTTACGCTTTTTCCATCTGGAAACAAGGAAAGAACAATTTTCACAAATAAAATATTACTAACTGTTAATGATTAATTATACATTTCCTGAATGTATAAAATAGTTTTAAGCTGTTTCTGAAGTATTTATCGGATATTAATCATGTTATAAAATGATCTTTACCTAATGGAGAAGATATTTTAAATAAAACCTCTTTGGAGAGAAGCTCTTTGTATATCACATTCCGTAAAATATCTATTTTGTTGAAATAATTTCTGAAAATTGGCCAAAAAAAGTTTAAATACATAAATCAAATTTAATATCCCAGAAATAGATTTTATTTAACCACATTTTACTTCGAAAATAGTCTTATTTTGAGGTTCTTTAAACAATTTAGCCCCAGTGTAGGCTTAAAAAGTTATCATTGACTATTGTTGTCCAAGCTAATATACATACAAACTAGCAAACTGCAAAAGTGATGCTACTTTAATATTATTTTTTTTACTAAAAGTCAGTAAAATTAATATATAAACGTCTATTTAAGTATAATAACTTTGTGGGCACGAAATTATGTCGCAAAATAGCGTATAACCAAGCATTTAATCTTTCGTATATGTCAGAGAAAATTCAATTACGTGCACATTAGCTTACCAGTTATTTCCAAGACGCTGAACAACACATAGCTTTAACACAGTGGTTTATTTTTACACTTAAAGCCACAAGTTTAATTAAAATACAACCTGCCTCATACATAAACTAACTAAGCTGCCAGCTTTATTGGCCCCTTATGTTCGCCTCGTAGTCGTGACATCACTAGGCCTTGAAAGTCTCTGTGGTAACGGTTGTGCACACTTGTGACGTATTCCTTTCACGCCAATTCAAAGTTTCGTGTTGAGAGATAACGTGCGATCCTCTGGTTAAGTGAAGTTCTCAGCATCAAGATCACTGTCACCTGTAGGTACACGCAAGGTTACCAGGAATCCGAACTCCTGCCAGAGTAAGCACACGCACTTGTTAAGGAAAGTAACAGAATACAAATTGCCAGATGTAAAGTTGTGAGTTGTTCTGTGCTGTTGATGTATTGGCAGCTGAGGTGGTGAGCCTTATAACACACCTCGAAGTTATTTTGCTTCAGTTTAGGCTGTATTGAAAATAGTGTAATTTAAGATTTTTAAAATATATTATTGACATTAACAATGCATGCCTTCGCGTATTGTCGTGAAATGTGAACTGATATTTCTTATTATTAGCGACATATGCAGTGTACCGGACATTTCAAAGTATAAGTGAACGCTGACATCCTTCGGCGTGACTAACAGACAGTGGCATATTGTAACACAGGAAGCACTTGCTGAGATTTATTAGTGTAATGTGGAGTATATTATGTCTGGTAAATTTATTTAATTTAAAATGTTCTTAGTTTTAGTATTTTCTCTGTGCTGCAGAGGGGCAAATGTCCCCCTCCCTCCCCTCCCCACCCCTAACTAACCCTCTTCCAGCAGAGTTCTTGGATTCCTGTCTGTGCAGACGCCTTGCCTGGACCTACACGATGCTGATGGCTGTTCACGGTAAAGTGAGCGCGTTTTGAAATCCTCTCGTTACGAATAATAGTCAATAAATATATTTTATTTTAGCCTTTCAAGTCCGGTGAAATATACACGCTCTGTTTATCACTTACACGGCAATATTTATTTTAAAAAGTGGTGGAAGGATAAGAGTTGTTGATTGTAAAAAAGGTACTAGGGCCTGAAAAGTGCTCACTTTACCCTGAACAGACTATATCAGCAGTTCATTGCATTTGTGTTGGTGACACGGCGTGATTGTTCTGTGACGCTATAATTGCTTTTCTTGTAAATGCACCAAGTTGACAGGATTATTAGAGTATTTAGCGAATTCTTAAATAACCGCATTATTACACGAAGTGTTGTTCCACTTTCAACTTATTTCTTTACTGTGTGATGGTAGGAAGAATAAGCCCTCGTACTTATGGCAATGTACACAAGACGTCACGAACAAGACGGTGCTATGTACTTCCCATGTCTTTAGCAATGTTCTGAAATCCGTCACATATATTTGTCATTAACAATTTCAAGCGCATATTACTTATGAAATATAGCCATCAAATTGCCCCATCAAATTTAATCAAATAATTTCTAATATTTTTGAAAGTCTGTCGCGATATGAAACATGTTCTACCCAGATATAATTTCCAATGCAGGATAATTCAGTTGTGCTTCCGTGCGACCGAACCAGTGAAACAGGTTTAAAGTTGGAATATACGTATTTTCACTTGTAACAGAAAATTTTAATTTATTTATAGGCGATATTTGCTTCTCAGAGAAATTTAGTACCCGATTTTGAAACTGTACTGTTTAATGTACTCCACCAATAGCTCCCATGGCCAGAAGGCTTTTAGGTAAATAAACTATCGCGATGTAGTATTCCATTATTATTATTATTATTATTATTAACCATTTTAATATTTTCTAGGTTCAGGAATGACCAGCTGTGGAAGGCTCGATTCTATGCACCTGAGTCTTAGCACATCAAAGATGTTGTAAAACTGGTTCTGTACGCCAGGACAAAACGCCACCATCATCATCATCGACTAGAAGGATCGGGTCTGCTGGCCTGTNTTTCTCTCTCTCTTTCTTTCTCTCTCTCTCTCTCTCTCTCTCTATATATATATATATATATATATATATATATATATATATATATATATATCGTTTCCAAGGACGTCCTTGTCTTCTTTGTCCATTAGTTGGTATTTTAATGCCCTAGGTATTCTTCACTGTAGAAAAAATTGAGGTAAAATTCCCGTACATGGAATTTAAAATGACCTCTAATATGTAGTGTAAATTAACGTAACAAGTAAAGTACTATTACATAATCGTGTGTAATTGAAAAAAGTGTGAAAATTCTATACAATTAAGGGAATATTAACTATGCTGTATAATAAAATTATACTTTAAAACATTCTGAAGTAATAGTGCTGCTTATTTAATTATTATTACATATATCCTGAGACGAACAGTAACTGAAACCACAACCTAGAGTCGTAAACACTTGCCGGTGGGTAGGCGCGAACCACGGCCTGCTATCTCCAGAGGCCGGTGTGCTATCGAATACACCGCGGTGGCAATCTAACTAATATAATGATTATTAGCTCACTAACGTAATTCACCACGAACAATAACTAATTATTAATTTTAGTTACCTGTGAAATTTTCAATTGAAATAACTATATAGATTTTTCCTCAAATATTTAATATTATTAGCTTGAACATTCCCGCCATTCTAAGAGAAACTTGATCAACTAGTTACTCCTGGAACTTGTTATACTAATTATGTTGTGTAACAGATTTCTGAGATACTTTATGCGTTACAAAGTAAAGTTTGTGTAAGATTTATTTAGTGGCTTTGTTAGTGCTTTGACGTCAACGCCTTTCCAAGTATTTTCATAATTCCCTCGTCATAAAAATTACGTAGGTAAAGATAAAGATGTATATTGAGATTTGAACACAGGAACAAAAAGGCTATATGTTTTCCACAGTCTGTTACGAATTTTTTATTTGCTCTTTTTTCATAAACTTTCCATTTGTAACTATTTGATAACTGTATTTGACAAATTTTCTACTATAAAACTAACTTTTATTGCTTAATATTACACCTGCCATAACGAATATGAGTCCTGCAAGTTGCCGAACATGGCGCCTCGGTTTCTTTCTTCCTCTCGTCCCCCCATAGAGCTGTCGAGACAATGCTGACGAGACCCACACGTCGTACCAGCTAAGTATGGAATTGTCCACTCCCATGTAAGTGAATATTACTCCAGAGTGCAACAGTTCTATTTTACAAGTAAAGAAATATACTGTATGTTTCCCAAACAAGTTTACGAATATTACCTTACAATTGTCAGGTAAGTTTTCTAATATTTTTTACAGTGTTGTGCCTGAAATACGTTGTACATAGACATACCAATTATTTATATATTGCGTTATAATATATATTATACCCAGAATTTTTTATTTTTCCACAACATCGTAAAAATGTAAATTCTGATTGCTCTATTTGCTTTGCTGTTAATGTTCAATTTTCGCTTTTATATAGGAGCATTGGTAAAGCTATTACTTTATATAACTTAAGCAAAAATTCTTTCCTAACTTTGTGTTTCAAAGTTAGACATATTGTTCCTATAAATCTTCTAATTTATTAAGTTTTTTTGTACACATCTGAGCTTAGTTATATGTGATGTCATAACCTATATATATAAATTCTGCTACTTGTTGGATTATTTTATTATCTATCATTATTTTGGTTCTTATTGGGTTTATACCCCTAAATGCCATGACTCATTTTCTCTGCAGAAATATTAGTATTCAATTCTTCCGAAACTTTATTTAGTGTATATATTGTTTTCTGTACTTCGTCTTCCGATTACCATCTGGTTGTCAGCATACAATGATTTAACTGCATACTCTAGACAACAGCATTGTAAATGTGGAAGACAGTTCATCAGATAAATGCAACTTGGGCGGTATTGAGGACGGGAACAAGCTATATATATGGAGTACATCAACGCTACATTTCTCCCCTCGTACACAGTGACTAGTGACTAGAATGCACAGCAGTGTGCGAGAAGTGCCTACAGTTGTAACTGGAGTTGGGACGATAGCGAGAGATACACGGCGCCCCGCTGCAGATAACAGCGCGCTAGTAGAACGGCGACTGATAACATTGCGGCAACTGCCTTCTGATAACGCTACTACCGCGGACCGGCATATCGCACCGCCACTGCAATTTACCCTCCTTGCCGTCACGAGAGAAAAGCCGTCGCTCAGTAACGGTTATGCATCGTAACGAAAACCTATTTGTATACAATTTAATAATACAACACGCGGTGGTTATTTCGTTGTTAATGTGCAGAAAACTTTGGTTAAATAATATTTAGTATTTTATTCATCAATGGAGTATAAAAGATATACAACATCTACTACACGTTTTAATTTTCGTAAAGCATTTCAATCATTCCAAAATATTCCTCATGTTTTTTTCTAAAATATGATTAATTTACTCCTCACATACATATTTGTTGGAGCCGCGGTGGCTGAGCGGTTAGCCTGCTCGCCTCCCACCAAGGCGAACCGGGTTTAATTCACGGCCAGGTCACTCTCGGATTTTCGCAAGTGGGAATCGTGCCTGACAATGCCGCTGGTCGGTGGGTTTTCTCGGGGATCTCCCGTTTCCCTCGCCCTTTCATTCTGGCGCTGCTCCATACTCACCTCAATCACCCTCATCAGCTCTCGAGACCTCGCTGTTAAGAGCAGCCCAAATATCTTCTCTCACATATTTGCTATACTTAATCTTAGTCTTCCTTGTGCAATTGCACTGCATTATAAAATATTTATGATAATCAGTAGGGAGTGGTACATGAAATTACCAGCCTTATTATGTAAAACATAGATTATGCATATACTTCACGTATTCCATGCAGTCGAAATGTGTGTATATATATATATATAATGCTTTCAGTTCCTGGACAATGTGCAAGCTTGTCATTTGGCTTGAATTTGCCTTGTCAAGCAAGGCGTAACGATATTTGGAGGATAGAAGATCAGTAAAGATTCTACACATAATGGAAATTACAAACCTTCAGTTGTATTAATAAACTGCAATAAAAATTATTAGTTTACAAATAACCAACACAGTTTCAGCAAACATTTTAAATACACTTGTTTATTTTCTTTAGGTATTCTGATTTTCTCGAAAATGGGGGAGAGGAGGGTTTATGTAGCTCTAAGGTACCCCACCCCTCCTCCAGTTGCAGCAATCTCGAGGCAAAGTGCGTACGAAATATGAGCACTGTGTGCTAAGTGGCAGGCTGGAGTTAGCTGCGGATATCAGAGTCCGAACCGTAGAGTGAATATGAGATAGAGTGATTACGGTAGCTGCGCAACACCAGTCTGCTTGTCAACATCCAACTGCTCACCTGCCAATAAACTATCATATACAACGCGACGTGAGTAGCAGTTGAGTTTATAACACTGTTTAGTAAACAAGTGCTGTATANCAATAAACTATCATATACAACGCGACGTGAGTAGCAGTTGAGTTTATAACACTGTTTAGTAAACAAGTGCTGTATAGATGTGCTTGCGTTTTGGAAATTAATAAACGAACACGTTCATCACAGTTGATCATGTGACTTTGACAGTTGTTTTATGTGAGGTAGGTCAGTGTTGGGTACATGCGCAAAAGACGAAAAATTGGTCTACTTCATATTTGGTCTGTGGTCCGACCGACTTTGGTACAAGGTGCGCTAATCTCAGCCTATAAACGGTTCACCTCGGCATCTCGCTTTGCTCGTAAATAAATCAAACTTGGAAATGCATTACCTTTACAACAGGAAATCAAACAATCGTTGTTTATTCGTGTTTTCTTGGGTAAATGTTTAATTTTAGTTATGCCATAATGTTTGACAATAGTTTTCAAACGTATACTAATAAAAAATTTACAGTTGTATATTTAAAAACTGTTTCTGATATTTTGGATTATCCCAGCCTGTTCGACACGTTAGAAACTCTCACAGATATCGAAAGTATCGCAAAACGAGCTCATGGGTTCGAATCCCATCTATATCATGGCCGAGTGTGACTGTCTATTTAATTTTTAATTAGTTCTGTATGTAGATGTTTTAGTTATCTTTCCAGTGTAAAGTACGAAGTAGAAAAGCAATAAATGAATGAAATTCAACAGTAAATAAAATAAAGGAATCCCATTCATCGTTGCCATATAGCAAAATATGTACCGAATATACAGGCTGATTCTAAAATCATGGGACAAGCATTGAGTGGTGGTAGAGCTCACTAAAACAAACAACTATTGTATAGGAATATATGGGCGGAAGTGAGGCGTTGAGGCACAAACACAAAAACATAACACACTAACGGAAACATGAAATGTTCATTAGCAGCATACTTAACGTGTGATTCCGCACAGAAAATGTTAAAACCGTTGCTGGAAATGCATCCACCAACAGTCGCGCATGCTTGGCGACCTCTACATATGGCGTGATTGGCTGACAATGGTGGCGTGCGTGAAATACCTGGCGTATTTGGATCTGTTCGCCAATCACTTCACCGACGCTACCAAGCTTGCATTACTGTCGGTGGTAGCAATTTTGAGCAAATATTGTACACATTGCTGTAAAAAGGCATTAAGCGGCGACGTTGTAAATAAACAATGTGTTGCATTTAATGTGTTATTTTTGTGTTTGTGCCTCAATGCTTCACTCCGCCAANTTGCATTTAATGTGTTATTTTTGTGTTTGTGCCTCAATGCTTCACTCCGCCAATATTCCTATACAATAATTATTTGTTTTAGTGAGCTCTACCACCCCTCAATGTTTGTCCCATGATTTTAGAATCATCTTGTAAATGTATAATGATACTGATTTCAAGATGCACCAAATACACGGGAAGTACTCTATATGTATGTTGGCAGTGATATGTCGCCGGTGATGGAGGCGAACTCTGTCTACATGTTTGTTGTCCACTGTGAATGAAGGCGCAACTGGCTTTCTCCGCCTGAACTACTTCCCACAAGAATGACGGCTGTAGCTCGACATGAGTGTCTCGCCCTTCTTCCCGTCTGCATACCTTGTCTCTCTCTCTCTCTCTCTCTCTCACACACACACACGGCGTCACTGTCTACCGTCTGCTCTCACAATCACACTACACACTAACACCGGACAGCTTATCACTTCTGCGTGTAATCCTGGTGGTCGTGTCAAACCAACACATACCAGCGCCTCTGACATTTCATGCATTTTAACTCATCTCAAAGTTCGTATACATAACCGGCTATGACAATTCACTTTCTTTTATCTAAAGATTTTTTTGGAACGACGAACCAAGTATAATGACGAAATCAAAACCTCAACAAATCAAAAGCACGCAAAAATAAATGAATATATATCACTTAATACAATATATGCATTAAAAACATACTTGCAGAAGATTGTTTGTAATGTGACCTGTTGTTACATGTTCCGGGGAGGAGGGGGAAGAGGCGCCCCTGCCTCTGACGTCAACCGATTTGAATGTCCCAAATTCACCTGGGATTTTTCTACTACTACCATCCCTACATAGTATATGAGAAAACAAGTAAGACTGGTAGGAGGGGAAGTTGGCCAGTGAAACTGCTAGGCTAGGAGGGAGGGGAAGTCTCCCATGGTGGTCCCTACTCTGCAGGTACGCTTATCAGAAGCACGAGGCCTATAGTTTTTGCTATTATGTTCAAGTCAACCACGACATATACCTGCCACCTTAAACCACAAGTCTGCCAATGGGGCCGAAAATTTACACTGGGGAAGATGCTGCCAAGAAATTTATCGAGGAAATCGCAGTCATTGAAATAAAGTGAAGTAAATTTATGAAACAAGTGAACCCATGAAGCCGCTTAGCAACTTGGAACTACTGAATCATGCTATGACAGTTACCTGCTACTACCGCGAAGAAAAATTCACAACTGTTAACTGGAAGGTAATGGACCACGACCACTTCACCAGAAACTACACTGAGGCCTACTGCAATAACTGCAACAAACTCCGCTGCCGTCCGAAAATATTGCCTATATTATTCCACAACTTGAAGAATGACAAGATCTTTATCAAAAAACATCTGGTCTTCGACGAAGAAAACATATTCATTAACCCACATACAGAGGAGAAATTAATCACATTCTCGAAATCGCTGGGGGAGAAATTCACACTCCCATTCGACACCTTCCGTTTCATGTCCGTCAGCCTTGCCGCCCTCGCCGAAAACCTGCCAAGTGACCAGCTGAATAATACAGCAAAGTTCTTCAGCCCAGATGAGCTGGAATTAATGCGGAGAAAGGGAGTGTTGCCCTATGATTACATAGACAGCCTGCAGAAACTTGAACAGACGCGGCTGCCTCCCAGCGATAAATATTTTAACAGATTGACGGGCATGGCTTAAAGTGAAGAAGATTACGCGCATGCACTTAAAGTCTGGGGAAAATTCGACTGTAATGCAATAGAAGATTATTCAGACATTTATTTTAAGACTGATGTTTTGTTGTTGTCAGATGTATTTGAAAACTTTAGGAAACTGTGCCTAGAAACATATGGCCTGGACTGTGTCCGTTACATGAGCGATCTGGGCTTCTCGTTCGATGCAATGTTGAAGCAAACCAAGGAACTGCAAGCAGATTACGACAAGTATTTTTTTCATTGAAGAAGACATACGAGGTGGCGTGGTCAATGTGTGAAGTGTCATGAAAAAGCCAATAACAAGTCCATTCCGTCCACGTACGATGCCAGCAAGCCACCCGACTACCTCTAGTAGACGCGAACAATTTGTACGATTGGGCAATGTCTCTGCCCTCCCCGTGTGTGACTTCCAGTGAGTGAGCAGCGACATCAATGTCACGGCGGTGCCAGATGATGGTCTTCTTGGATATCTGCTGGAGGTAGATGTAGAATATCCTACGGAACTCCAAGACTCGCACAAAGACCTGCCATTCATGCCCGTCAACGAGTGTCCTCCAGGTGGAAAGAACAAAAAATTATTGACGAAGTTGCAAGTATATAAAAACAATATTGTGCCTTATATTATTTTGAAGCAAGCAATTGAACATGGGCTCAAAGTAACCAAAATTCATAGTTTGCTGCAATTTGAGAAATAAGCATGACTCAAGTCCTACATCGACCTCAACAAGGAAAAAAGGCAGCCGGCGATGATTTTGAAAATTTTTTAAGCTGATGAACAACGCAACATTTAGTAAATTTATGGAAAATAAGAGGAAGAGAAAAGCTATGGAATTGGTGGGTAGTGAAAGAAAACTGAAGAAATTGATTTCTAAGCCCACCTTCAAGTGCAGGACGATTTACGAGGAAAACATGTCCCTGATGAAAATCGAAAAAGAAACGATATTGTTTAATAAACCTTTTTACGCTGGCTTTTCAGTGCTCGACTTTTCCAAAACATTCATGTATAGGTTGCATGACGATGTAATTGGAAATAAGTACAAAGACAACATTAATCTACTATATAGAGATACCGACTCATTAGTTTGTGAAATTGAAACACAGGATTATTATGCAGGCCTGGCCACAGGCCCCACACTCATCGAGGATATGGATGCCAGCGCCTACCCACCCACTCATCCTTGCCACTCTCCCACCAACAGGAAAGTAGTGGGCAAATTTAAATACGTGGTAATCTGATGAGCGAGTTCGTGGGATTGTGTACCAAAATGTATAGTAATACACTGGAGAGCCAAAACACTGTTATAGGCGTACGTATGCAAATAACAGAGGCATGGAACCAATCAGAGTAACGCGATGCGGTCGGCAGCGCCTATATAAGACAACAAGCGTCTGGCAAAGTTGCTAGATCGGTTACTGCTGCTACAATGGCAGGTTATCAAGATGTAAGTGAGTTTGAACGTGGTCTTATAGTTGGCGCACGAGAGATGGGACATAGAATCTCCGAGGTAGCGATAAAATTTGGATTTTCGCGTACGATCATTTCACGGGTGTACCGTGAATATCGGGAATCCGGTAAAACATAAAATCTTCGACATCGCTACGGCCGGAAAAAGATCGTGAACGAACGGGACAAACGACGACTGACAAGAATAATTAACTGTGATAGACGTGCAACCCTTTCTCAAATTGGCGCAGATTTCAATGCTGCGGCATCAACAAGTACCAGCGTGCTAACTATTCAACGGACCATCATTGATATGGGTTTTCGGAGCCGAAGGCCCACTCGTGTACCGTTGTTGACTGCACGACACAAAACTTTACGCCTCGCCTGGGCCCGCCAACACCGACATTGGACTGTTGATGACTGGAAACACGTTGCCTGGTCTGATGAGTCTCGTTTCCAATTGTATCGGGCGGATGGACGTGTACGGGTATGGAGACATCCTCATGAATCCATGGACCCTACATGTCAACAGGGGACTGTTCAAGCTAGTGGAGGCTCTGTCATGGTATGGGGCGTGTGCAGTTGGCGTGAAATGGGACCCCTGATACGTCTAGATACGACTCTGACAGGTGACAGATACGTAAGCATCCTGTCCGATCACCTGCAGCCATTCATGTCCATTGTGCATTCCGACGGACATGGACAATTCCAGCAGGACAAAGCGACAACCCTTAAGTCGAGAGTTGCTACCGAGTGGCTCCAGGAACACTCTTCTGACTTTAGACACTTCCATTGGCCACCTAAATCACCATCAATGAACATTATTGAGCATATCTGGGATGCCTTGCAACGTGCTGTTAAGAAGAGATCTCCACCACCTCGCATTCCTATGGATTTGTGGACCGCCCTGCAGGATTCATGGTGTGAATTGCCTGCTGCATATTTTCAGACATTAGTCGAGTTCATGCCACGTCGTCTTGCGGCACTTCTGCGTGCTCGCGGGGGCCCTACACGATATTAGGCAG
>NQII01003536.1:211895-248839 GCA_002778355.1 Clitarchus hookeri
CTACACGATATTAGGCAGGTGTACCGTTTTGTTGGCTCTTCAGTGTATATGTTACAGCAAAGAAACCAACAAGGCAAAAGGAGACCAGAAGACAAGCTTGAAAAATAAAATTACATTTGAAAATTACAAAAGTGTGTTGAGGCAGCAGCAAGTCGTGCGGGTAAGCATGAATAATATGAGATCATACCACCACGAAGTTTACACCTAGTGCAAGAACAAAAGTCGCGCTCACATGGCAGGACGACAAGAGACGGGTATTGGATGGCGGAATACTGACAGCGCCATATAGGATGATTCTAAAATCATAGGACAAACTTTGAAGGGTGGTAGAGCTCACTAGAACAAACAATTATCTTTTAGGAATATATGGGCGGAAGTGACGCGTTGAGGCACAAACACAAACATAAAACATGACATGCAACACATTGTTTATTTACAACGTCGCCGCTAAATGCCTTTTTACAGCTATGTTTATAATAATTGCTCAAAATTGCTACCACCGACAGTAATGCAAGCTTGGTAGCGTCGGTGGAGTGATTGGCGAACAGATTCAAATACGCTGGGTATTTCACGCACGCGTGCAGCCACACAGGATAGTCGAGCGACGAGGTCTTCAATGGAATCAACTGGAGTCTCGTAAATGAGGGCTTTAAAATGCCCCTATACGAACGAATCGAGACTCGATAAAAAGGCATTTAGCGAAGACGTTGTAATTAAACAATGTTCTGCATGTCATGTGATATGTTTGTGTTTGTGCCTCAACGCGTAACTTCCGCCCATATATTCCTGTACAATAATTGTTTGTTTTAGTCAGCTATACCACCCCTCGAAGTTTGTCCCATGATTTTAGAATCATCCTGTATAGACATGAGAATAAAAAAAGTTTCATGCAGTATCATATGGTTATATTGGGTAGACATTAAGAAGAGAAGAAAATAATAAGAGAAAAAGAGAATAAAAGATGTAGAGAAGAGGACAAGAAAAGAAGAGAAGTGTATTAGTATTTCTATCCAATATAAGCATATGGTGTTGTGTGTATGTAAAATTTTTATTGGTGTAGCTACTACAGACAGCACGTTGGAGCACATGCAAGATGAATTTTATATCTTGTCAGGTGTGTCACTTTTAGTCATATGAAGGTTCAGTTAGCCATTGCAGCTTTACAATTGATGATGAATATAGTGCTGATTGAAGTAATGGGCTAGNGGGGGGACTGGCATGTTAAAAATAACGTATATTTCTCTGTGTGCTAGGTGAATGAGGCTGAGATGCAAGGGTAGTTCCTCACCTTCACCTCGGGGGTGTCAAATCAGAAGCGATTTCACTTACCCCGCATCCATCAGCTATAAAAAATGTCATTTGCTTTTTCTCCTGGGGACATGAGTGGAAGTGTTAAATCTGAAGCGATTTCACTCCTCTCCATCTACCCTGAGATAAGAATAGTTATTAACTTTTGGTGAAAATGATTATTGTTTTACAGCACGTATGTGCGTGTGGGTCTTGGCGCACTGCTACAGGTGTCATAATCAGAGAGATTGTTCCGACACCACCAGTTTCGACTACAGATTGTTGCAACTAGTATTTCACTTCGGCAATTTCACTTCTGCACTACTGCATAGGGATTTGGAGCTGCGACTTCTGTTTGGGCCCTCTGACCAAAAGCCAATTCCTGAGGGTTCCAACCCTTATCATTTACCAGGGTTGTAGAGGTGAAATATTTTTTAGTTGTGCCATATTGGCCCATTGTAACTACTAGAGGCAATATTGTTCTTACCCGCCCTATCTATCAATCTACTTTTTATCTTTCTTTTCTTCCTCTTTATCTACAATTCTTTCGTTCGCTTTCTTTCCGCTGTTTTCTTTCATGTTGTCTATTCTGTCCAAGGTATTCTTTTGTCCTAGGTTGGTATAATTTTCAGCGTTGTAACCCGCCCATACAGGTCATTCTTGCAGCAACACGGAGATTTAAAATATATGTTTTATATATCTGCAGTACTGTAGGAGTGTACGGTATTGCTGCATCCCTATCCGGAGACCCACGCGCATTGTTGCTTTAAAAAAATTATATGTAAATAAAAGAGAATAATAAAAAATGAAACAAAAAATTAATATTTTATTTTTTAAGTACATATTTTATAACTTTAATAAGAAAAAAATATTAAAGAAAAGTGATTAAAAATATTATTATTACAAATTCTTATTTTGGCATAATAATAACAAAAACTTGCATTTTTAAATATAATTTTTTTCCTTACACATGATATTACATATGCTTCTTTTAAATCCTTGTCCAAGCACATGTCCCGATAGCCGAATGCTCTAATGCGTCTGCATGCAGTCCCGAGGTTCAGCAGTTCTATCCCACTCTACTCCAGCGATATTGTGAGCTCTGCGAAAATTAAATAAATAAAGCAGCGCCCTTAGCAGCCAGCTCTATAAGCAAAGAAACAACATGGCGGCTGAGCGAGAGCGACACCAGCGCCCCTAGCAGGAGCAAGTTGAACTAAGGACAAGTGGATACAAGATGGCACACACTAGCAGCAATAAACAATATTACAGTGATCGGTGGTGCACTCTAGCGGACGACAAGCACATTCGGCAAATGCTAAACAAGATGGCAGACGAAAACAAAATGGCAGCCGGAAATAAGATGGCTGATGGAAACAATATGGTTGATGGAAACTATATTGTTGATGGATACAATATGGCGGTCGGAAACAAAATGGTGGCTGTGACATTATCTAAGATTGTAGAATCCAAGATGGCGGCACATTCTCAGATCCTCAGCCCTCAGCCCTTGTCCTGGANGTGACATTATCTAAGATTGTAGAATCCAAGATGGCGGCACATTCTCAGATCCTCAGCCCTCAGCCCTTGTCCTGGAACCTACATTTTCTATATTCTTAAAGTGTATTAAATTGTTAAATAGGATGATAATTTTTTACTTACATCTATTTTTATGTGTAGATTGTGTCTTATTTGTAATAGGCATTTTTGTGTATGTGTCTGTCATATGTTTCTTTTTGTAATTTCACCCTTGTCATTTGTCCAAGCTTATTTGGCTCTCATGGAATTAAATGTAATATGAACGATAAATAAATAGGTTGCACGTTGCTATAATAATTTATCAATTATTAATCAGCGTATAACTAAAAATATGGTAAAATGTGTAAGTTTTCTCGCTCTAAATAAAATTACGCTGTAGAGATGAAATTAAAAACCTTGTATTCACATATGAAAAAAAATTGTGAAATTGTGTTCGTAAGCAGATAGCATTCAAAAGTACTGAACGTTTTTTAAGTCCAAATCATATTTTACTGAATCTCAGCCAACCACCAGGCAATTATTATTTACTCCCGTAGCCCCTAAATATTACTCTTAAAGTAAAAACTTTTACTATGTGATTTGTTGACTTCGCCTAAGAAAATTTTCCCGATTACTAATTCGAGCCGCATTTGGGAGGCCACATTCCTTATCTTTTCAGGGTTCAATCAATAAGTCTACCGACAAGCATACCAACCTTTGATAACTTCACTGAAGCGAATTGATGTGAAATGTACAGCTGAGTGTGGAAGTCCCGGTGACAAACCTTGCTTAACCTTGAGCCACATAATGGCTGCTGGAAAGAGACAGTCGGCTGTGCAAAGTTCGCTTTACGTTGAAAACCGTTGACGTAATAAACGTGCAAGTGTCGAAATGAAGAAGTATTCTCACGAACGATCGATGTTCCTCGCGTTACGTATCGCGTAGGAACATCGACGATGTGTAGACGTGTAGCAAATTGAGATATTTTACTCCATGTCGTGCACGTAAGGACTTCAGTCAATTGGATTAAAGGAGAAAATAATGAGAAGTAATTGTTATATTTATTTCAATATTTAATTTCTAGTAAAGTTAATATGTTTCGTTTATCCCTTTAAATAATACATATAAATTATGATATTTGCTAGTTACTGAAATCAAGTTAAGTTCTTGCTGTATGTGGTTGAACATAAGAAGAGTAGACGCACTATGAATCACACATTATTGTAAACGCTGTATGCAGACGTTTCTTACGTACGCGAAGTTGTTAGTGAAGCGACGTTAAACCAGTGACGAAGACGCAGCAAGCCGGTGAGGAGAGAAGTGTAGAGTGCAGCTATNTTGTTAGTGAAGCGACGTTAAACCAGTGACGAAGACGCAGCAAGCCGGTGAGGAGAGAAGTGTAGAGTGCAGCTATCTGACTGTCCGTGCAGTGGTGAGTGAGCTGGACTAGTGGAAACAGAGCACGTCTGTATAACGGACAGACACAGTGGTAACGTCCTGCCAGAGGAAGAGAGGCTAGTGTGACGAACACATTCGACACACGTGGAGCAGTGCCAGTGGTCTACTTGCATGTCGCCCTCGCACAACACACATTTCCCACAGCCTACACACATACGCCATATTCGCCTCAAGTACGAGGGNTTGTTAGTGAAGCGACGTTAAACCAGTGACGAAGACGCAGCAAGCCGGTGAGGAGAGAAGTGTAGAGTGCAGCTAGCTGGCTGTCCGTGCAGTGGTGAGTGAGCTGGACTAGTGGAAACAGAGCACGTCTGTATAACGGACAGACACAGTGGTAACGTCCTGCCAGAGGAAGAGAGGCTAGTGTGACGAACACATTCGACACACGTGGAGCAGTGCCAGTGGTCTACTTACAGCGTCGTCTTCTTGCATGTCGCCCTCGCACAACACACATTTCCCACAGCCTACACACATACGCCATATTCGCCTCAAGTACGAGGGTTAATTCGGAAAGTAAGGTCCAATTTCTTATAAAACAAAAACCATTACAGATTTTTTCAAAAAACTTTTTTTATTTGATTCCTTACATGTTTCTCTATTTTTCTACCTAGTTTCCATATTTATTTAAACATTTTTCATAACGTTCTACAAGCTTTTGCATGCCTAAGTCATAGACGTCTGCCGCCTGTGAGGATAACCAGTCTGTAACTGCTTCTTTCACGTCTCGTCCCCTGTGACAATCTTCTCTAAAAATTTATCACCTTCCTTATGATATCGGTCCAAAAATCAAGAGCACAAGCCATTCTTTTCACTTGGTGTTCCTCAGTAAGCAGCCTCGGAACCCAATGTGTGCACAATTTGTGAAATTGCAAACTTTCGGAGACAATTTTGTGCAAAGTTGTTTTACCCACATTCGGAAATTCCAATGCTAAAGTTGAAATTGTGAATCGCCGGTCTTCACGAATCTTTTCGTCCGCGGCTTTGACCAAATCTTCTGTGATCACAGATGGTCGGCCTGATCGCGGTTCATCATGGACATTTTCCCGTCCGTCCTTGAAAGCTGTCACACTTACACACTTTGCTGTCACTAATCGCATTGGGGCCATACACTTGACTTATCTGTCAATGAACTTCCGCTGCTAAAACGTTCCTTGCTATCAAAAGCCGAATCACTGCGCGTATTTCACAGTTGTCGGGCGGCTGATCAATTATTTTAAACATTTTGAACTGACACTGTAAACAGCACACTGCAACAATACCAATGCAAATGGCGTCGTTTGACGAGCAAGGCATGCCGGGAGTCGGTGCGCATGCGCGTTACAATGTTCGCGAGACATTCGATTTGCTACAGCGATTCGGACCTTACTTTCAGAATAACCCTCGTACATACTCATACGCCCCTGTCCCTGGAAGCAACACCATCATTACTGCCTGAATATCGCAAATATGCAAGTCAACCAACACGTTTACTTTTCGCACCCTTGCTGTGTGCATGTGCCGCCATTTTCAGAAGCAATCTGTAGGCTACAGTGGATTTTCAGCATTATTTAATTTAAAAACTACTATGCCATCACTATTTTGTAAGCATACAATTCGGCTCTACGTTAATAGTTATTGAAAGCTGTACCTTAAAGTTAAAAATGATAAATTCGTATTAGGCTTCTCTGTTCGTAACCTACGAAAGCTATGGTAAAACAAGCAATCAACATGACGAACTCAGATGCGTTCACCATGAGAACAATTGTTATGGAAGCCAATGCTAAGCTGTGAAAACTACCGATATTTTACGATGCACAAATTTCAAGAATATATTATGTCAAAATTGGTTATTGAAGCTCGTAGAAAAATTCCAGGTTTAATTTGTATCAATAGCACCGGTAATGTTTACACAAATATTTTCTGCAGTTAAGCTTAATTTAAGAGAAAATTATAAACAACATATTCTCCATCAGAAAATTCACACGCATTAATTTAATAACTGAAATACATGTGTGTTATAAATATAAATTTTATTTTATTAGATTACGCGATTCCCTATACAACACTTTGTTGTATGTTATCGATATAATATTTAGTCATAACTTTTGGTAACTATCAAGTTCTTCTGTGCCGAAATATAATGTTCAATGAATGTTATTAGATGGCTAATAGCAGTTTTCAGAGCAAACAAGATTGTCTGTCCAAGTTCACTAAGTATGGTGCAGAAGGTGGCGTATATAAGGAGGTGGTGTCCTAGACATATTGTGTTTATTTATATATCTTTATGTGATAACGAAAAATAATAAGTAATGATTTAATCATTACTACGGTCACATATGCAACAGAAACATCATGGGGAAAAATAGTATGGACGTAAAATATATATAACGATATACCCTATGCTTGACAGCCCTCGTTTGATTGCCCTTTATCGTTCTTAACTTAATTCGATGGTCAAAAATATAATTCACTCATTTCTTCAGCTTTACATTTTCCATAACTACACCATTAACAACAATCCCGACAAGTTTATCAACATTCACTCGTAAGTTAAGAAAATCTTCAGTTGCAATTGATGCCATTGCACATTTCTATACATTCTTATGACAAGTTTCACAGAATCAGTAAACTATGTCGCCTAACTTGACAATTTTGTTTGGGCAGAAATATTTACACATTCAGTATGGAACCATTTTTCACACACGCAAACACACTGCAAACTGCAATCATATTTTTGCATACTTATTTTACAGAGCGACACAGAGAGTCAACGTCACCTTCCGCTGTGTTTCTGCACTTGCCAATTACTAAGTGCTTTGGTCAATTTTCTAACTTTATTAGTACGATAGAGTTACGTGTTAGTTGCTGATATCTACTTGCTCAGTTGTTGTTTGATTATGTAATATTGTGTTTCTAGGTTTTGTGCGATATTGTAAGCAGTTCTATTCAGTGGAGAATGGCGTATTTCGCCTTTTATTTATTCACAAGTATTTGCGTTTTCACTCCGCAAATTAACAGTTATTCATAGTCCTTCTAGTGTGTTGTTGTTAGCATGTCGATACACAAATGCGCCCAGGCTACCGTGTTTTAGCGACTCGTTATGTCAACTTGAAATGCGGCTTGCCTACCACGCACCTGGACTGCATCGCTGTGTGTTTCACATACACGTTCATCCACAAAACTATTGCATGTGTGTCCATTGTACTGATCTGCAAAAGAACACACACTTCAGACGAGATCTGTGGAGTGATTACAACAAGTCACTCACATTATAACAGGGTGGCTAACAGTATCCTCATAGCAAATTCCCTGACATTTCTCTGACTTTTCCATGTATCCTGTTACATTCCCCGGCCAACTTACGCAGCTAATGTTACAACTATTTTTATGTTTTTCCTCAAATAAATTACGATTTTTAATGGGTAGCAATCTACAATAACAAAGCCTTCCTATAAAAAAACTATTATTAATAGAAACTAAAATAAAAGTACATAGGTACAAAGATGGTAAATGGATAAATGTGATAAAGAGTTTAAATACTTTCATTCTCAGAACCCGAAAAAAGTCACAATACAAAGACAAGAGACAATACAATGCATAAATTCAATGAGAATCACTAAAAGTGTTTACATTATAATTTTTTAAATAAAAAAAATTACCAAGAAAATATGTATAATATTATTAAAAATTAAATAAACGTCAACAAAATTATCCCCAGGCTCATAAATATTCCTATGAATGTGGAATAAACTAAGCAAGAGTACATTTCATAAAATGGCATGTAGTATAAGTTCTAGAATCTAAAATTTATTTTGTCATTAAATACATTTAAAACTGGTTTATCTAAATTCCCTAACGCCACAAAAAATTTCCCTGATATTTCCTTGATTTTTCTAGAAATGTAAAATGTCCTGACTTCTCAAGGTTTTCCCTGATGCTAGCCATACTGTAGAATCACCATTTCAGAACACTCCAAAATGGCTCAAAGGCAGACTTGTTGCGCAAAGAAGTGTCGCCCTTATCGCTCCCGCGCTTCTCGGCCTGAGACGTGGAATAACGCTCCAGGTGGGTGGGATTCTTAAAGATGGCAGTCACCAAGTTTGCTGTTCAGGAAACATTCAGAAAATTAGGAGCCGACCAAGTTGTTTTCAGTTGTGCACGATATATGCATATATATATATATATAAAGATGAATATAAAAGAAAACTTTGAAGGTATATAATGTCAAAACCAAACAACCTACAGCCTTGGCTGACCAATCAAGTAAACCGTGGAACTGTGAAGTTTGTTTACCATACATTCATAAATATTCAATATGACCACCATGAGCGGCCCGAACGACTTCTACGCGATAATCAAACCCGTTCTACGCTCTTGTCAGCATGTCCGGTGTTACAGTTTGGATGGTGTTCGTAACGCTCGGATTGAGGTGGTGAGGGAGCTCCCATTCGACACGTCAATGTGAAGAGGACGGTCTGATGTTTCCTTTATGTGGCGAGAGATGACACTGAGAGCGTCTGTCGTCTCACTATGAGCGTGTGTTGTGTGTTAGTCCGCATCACGATGGCGACGGAACAACAGATGGCGTTCTGTGTTATTCAGTTTGTTAAATGTGAATCGGTTACGACTGTTCAACGTGAATTCCGTCGCAAATACGGACGTCGTCCTCCCGATAGGTGGAGTATCGTACGTTGGTTTCATCAGTTCCGTGACACAGGGTGCCTTTGCAAAGGCAAAAGTTCCGGGCGGCCGCGTATGTCCGAAGTGAATGTTCAACGGATTCAATAAACGTTCGTTCGCAGTCCGAGAAAATCAACTTGACAAGCTAGCCAGGAAATGCAAATCCCTCAATCGACGCTATGGACAGTGTTGCTAAAGCGATTTCTGTACAAACCATACAGGTTACAGCTTATACAGGCTCTTACCGAAAGGGATAAAGAACTGAGACGTGATTTCTGCGCGTTCGTTCTTGCCCAGAACGAGGTAGACGATACCTTCATGTCTAAGCTGGTTTTTAGCGATGAAGCGACATTCCATACAAATGGTAAGGTGAACCGGCACAACATGCGGATATGGGGTCAGGAGCCTCCACATGAAACCACCGAACACGAGCGCTCTTTCCCCAAAGTGAACGTGTTTTGCGCTGTATCCAAACACACTGTTTTCGGCCCTTTCTTTTTTCACGAGCCCACTGTTACTGGAATCCCTTATTTGGACATGCTTAATAGTGGTTTCCTCAGTTATAAGAGGCAGCGGGGGACTTAATTTTCCAGCAGGATGGTGCGCCACCCCATTGGCACCTAGCTGTTCGCGGATACCTGAACGAGACATTGCTGCAACGCTGGATTGGTCGAGGAGCAAATGGTGACCAGGCTCTTCATCACTGACCCCCAAGAAGCCCGGATCTTACCCCATACGAATTTTTCCTATGGGGCTACATAAGGGATCAAGTGTTTCGTCCACCATTGCCGGTTAACATTGACGACCTCAAAACGAGAATTGCGGACGCCATCCAAACCGTAACACCGGACACGCTGACAAGTGTGTGGAACGAGTTTGATTATCGCGTAGATGTCGTTCGGGCCGCTCGTGGTGATCACATTGAACATTTATGAAGATATGGTAAACAAACTTCACAGTTCCACGGTTCATTTCATTGGTCAACCAAGATTGTAGGTTGTTTGGTTTTGATATTATAAATTCAAAGTTGGGGTAATCTTTTATACTCATCCTGTATGTATGTACTATGTATGTATATATTTATATATATATATATATCATGGCGTGATTTTATCAAAGATTTAAGTTAACTCATGATATCCTTATTTCAATGTAAAAATCTAATTTTTATATTTTTTAATTATAATTTTCACATATGAGAAACACTAAAATTGAGATTTTAATATGCCGTAATGCAACAGATATATGCTGTATAAGTTTGTTATGCAAGAAAAATTTCTTACTCGTACAAATACAAAACAATGAAATGTGGGTGATGAGTCCCTTATCGTAGAGTTATTGACTAAGTGTGACGTAGAAAAATGAAGCTCTCACTGCCTCACTCGCAACTCCGCGCTGCCGTCTTGCTGCAGGCACAATAATTTTGTGTGTAGTTCAGCATTTTGAATTCCTTGTTTAGTGTGTTTGTTCTGGCCACGTTTGTCTTACCACAGCCAAGTGGATATTTAAATTTCCCTTTGATCCAGTAGCTAGGTCGTACTGTGAATATGTTATAAACTCAAATGTGTGACAATGCAATCGTGCCATGCGTGTAAAACGAAAGGAAAACTATTACTTCGGTCATAAAGTGTACATTATATTAAGTTTCAAAAACACCAAAAGAAATACTTTACCATGTTAGGTTTCAACATTAATGTGTAGGTATTGTAACAATGGTTATGTTCAGGGGAAACAGTCCTCTATTTTGGATTTATGAGATTTTGTTTTATAAAAAAATGGCATGATGCCACAACAAGGTCAATTTATACTATATGAAAATTAACATAAGAAAAAACTTATTTGAATAATGTAGTCTTTGGCAAATTGAAAGCTGCCACATACAGTGACTATTAAAATTATTTATGTGACTGTTACAACTACCTACAAGTAAAACGTTTGTGACTTGACAGAGTTCATATATCATCTGAACCGATGACTTTTTTTCGTTAAAGAATAAACAGCACTGTTGTTTTAAAGCTTTTTCTAAATAAAAAAAAATGTAAAGTTTTTAAATATTTGAGAATTTTATAGTCTCAATTTTTTTTCATTAGTTTTACATGAAATAATTTGACCTGTTCTGTAATATTATAAACATGAATTTGCGGAAATAGAACTCGGAGTATATCTAACACTTGCCCTTAAGAGCCGCTCAAACTCTTCACTGCTCTCTACTATTCTTAGTTGTCGCCAGTTAAATATCAATAAAGCAGGGAAACTGTTACAATGTCATAATGTTCGAGAAGCTGTTGTTTATAGTCCATCGTGCAGAAAAATTTGTTAAAACGTTTGTAACAAAACTTACGCCAAAAAATGGATGATTCCAAGTAGATAGGGAGTGGAGCCTTAAAAAGCTTTCCTTATATCCCAAGGATGAAGATGGACTCACAACCTCCGAGTAGCGTACGTACGTATGTATGACTACAAGTTGAACACTGCATATACATATACCGGAGGATTGAAAACAACACGGACAACGCTTAGTATGTTGCGCGGGACGGCAAACATCGTTCTTCAAGAGGGAACTCGTGCCCCGGCAATCATGGCTTGGACGCTGTGAGGTGTTGGAAGTGTAATAACGCTTGTGATAGGTTTACGTTCCACCTTGTGTTACGAAACCAACACCAACTCAACAAGAGTGTCACGCCGTGCACGAAGTGTACACCCACTACTTGACTACAGATTGTGACGTGCATGTGCTCTGTCATTCAGTGGCTGCTTACAGTATCATACAAACCCTTCCTAGTGGCCCAAAGAAAACAGTTGAGAGGAACAGACCCCACAGCACCCATGCTTTTCCAATCTCTTGAACAATGATTGCTTAGCCGTCCGTATAACATACATACTAAGCTTTACAAATCTTTTGAACAATGATTGCTTAGCCGTCCGTATAACATACATACTAAGCGTTGTAGGTATTGTTTCGTATCACCTGGTACNTTGAACAATGATTGCTTAGCCGTCCGTATAACATACATACTAAGCGTTGTAGGTATTGTTTCGTATCACCTGGTACTTGCATTCAGTCACATTCACACTTAGCTTACATACGTTACGAATAAAAAGTCAGAGAAGCTCAACTTTCAACATCTACGTACGTATAGCTGAACACTCAGCCCATCATAATGTCCGATTTAATAATAAATGTATTATTCTAACAAAAATATTGACGTAAAGTCATCACGAAATTCTGTTTTCTGTGGTAAATGTCTCTAAATGGTGCCATGTCTGGCACAAATTCTGCAAAAACAAAACAGAAAATAATAATGTCGCTTCGTATAGTTACGTTTTTGTTTGACTGTGTGCCAACAGAAAACTTACCGTGCGTTCGTACTTATATGACGAAGATATTGTGAATCCGCCTTGACGGCCAACTTGAGAGTGATGTGCCGCTTGTGACGAGGTAAATTTGCTCGCTGAAGGTGAAGAAACTCAGGCAGGGAACTGCGGGCGACATTACGACACATGTTCGCTTCTACATGCGAAACTCAACTCACGTTCGGTCTTCAAACGTTGGCAGAGCTACCACCTCGTTCACCAAGGTTACCTTATCCTCGTTCCCAGTGATACCAGCTAGTTTGTTCTGTAGACTGTTGAATGAACCAACAGGCATATCAGTTATTTAGAAATTCTGCTACCAACCCAAGTGCCCCGCCAGTGGTAAGGTGTTCAGAACATACATTTCCGACGCTACATTTTACAGTAATTGTTGCATTTCCACACGAAACGTAAATCAATGCTGGTCTGCCTGTTGGCCGGGTGTGATCTGCCAGGTTTGCTGGTGTTAAAGCGCCCGCAAGAAGTTCTGCACTTTTTAAATCATATTTTGAAGATAATCGTTGCCGATTATTACTTGAGTGCTAGTATAAATGCTGGCAGAGAATCATTAACGATTGTTTTAAAACTTGTATTGAACGTAACATGTTTAAAATGTATGACTAAAGAAGTAATTGTTTGTTTTATACAAGGAATTGTCATGGCAGTAACAACACGCTTACTTTCCTAACAACTGCACGGTTTAACGAAGATGACACGTGAGTAACGCGAGGAGACTGTTCATGTTCATACCTGGCAACGGTACGTCAGGAAGATGACAAATAGCGAGCGTGTAACCTAAGCAGGGCTTTGTAAAGTGAGCATCTGTGTGTGTCGCGGTCATTGTAGGTTATGACTGGAGGAGGCCGCGAGTGTGTTGGAACTACTATAGACTGAATATGACGCAGACAGACAATCGTCTCATGTGCGTGTACTCGACACTGACCTACCCCACACCAATACAACTGTCACAGTCACGTGGTCAACTATGATAAACATGTTGGTTTTTATCTTTATTTTTTTAAAGGACAAGCCATGTTGTATGAATAAAATACTTTTACCGGTATGAATTTAATTTAATTGCATTAAACATATATTAGAGAAAGAGTTCAAACATGTCAATGCACTTGTTTACTAAGCAGTGTTATAACCTCAAATACTATCCACGTCGTTTATGAGAATGGTGTTGGTAGGCGAGCAGTTGAATGTTGGAAACACGGACAGTCTCCACTGCGCACCTTGGGCACTCACTCTTCCCCATTCCCCAGCGAAGAACCAACCACGTGGTCGCACACTTCACAACTCACAGAGCGAACATTGTAACGAGCTTCCTGTCCCGTCTCAAGGCAGTGTGCTCGTGGAGACGTCGTGCGGCTAGCACAGTAACTTCAGTATAAACACCACTCACAGAGGGAACATTGTAACGAGCTTCCTGTACCGTCTCAAGATAGTGTGCTCGTGGAGACGTCGTGCGGCTAGCACAGTAACTTCAGTATAAACACCACTCACAGAGGGAACATTGTAACGAGCTTCCTGTCCCGTCTCAAGGCAGTGTGCTCGTGGAGACGTCGTGCTGCTAGCACAGTAACTTCAGAGGGAACATTGTAACGAGCTTCCTGTCCCGTCTCAAGACAGTGTGCTCGTGGAGACGTCGTGCTGCTAGCACAGTAACAGACGCTCCTGCTCTTCCTGTGAGCCTGGTTCACATGCACGCCTAACACACAGCCTATCACTGCTGTCCACAAGTTACCACATGTTCCTGCCTTGCAGTTTCGCTAACTCAGTTTGCGGCCACGCCGGTTCGTTCCTTGTTTCTGATACCAAGTTTAACGGCGGACATTAACATGACGTGTTATGAATAGTTATTTAATTACTTTTACATGGTTATTATTTTTTTATAACTGAACAAATATTTTTTGCTTAGTATTACCAATCAGGTCAATTTTAAATCACAAATACTTGGTAAATGAGTTAAGTAAAATTAGCATTTCATTTCGCATAGTTCGTTATAGGCTTAACATGTTCTTTAATACATTATAGTTTGTTACGACGATGCACGTTGATAATCCATGAAATGATTGTTATGAAACACGGGGAACAGTGGGCCTGGTCTGAGAAATACCTGCGAGTCAGCTGTTTCCGCGAACTGAATGTCGAGGTGAGCTCAGCTTCCGGCCTACCTCGCGCGAGTTGTGATTGGCTGTTGCATTCGTGTGTTCGGCGAGATCGGAATGAATGTAAACAAGGCTCGAACATGTACCCGACAAAGGGGGAAGTGGGGAGTGGGTGGGGAGACTGGCTGTGCAAATGCGGAGAACATCTCTATCATGCTCGTCTCATCACCAACATAACGACTGATCACTTGTTACAGTTTCTTGCCGCCATATATCTTAACATAACAACACACTTATGAATAGATCGTGTACGCAAGTTTGTTTCATGGCGAAAGTATTCTTCGTTTGGTCAACCCTTCACACGCAACTACTTAGTTAACGTTATTTTATCAAGCAAATATTTATTTAGTGAATAAAATAAATATAGTATTTTAATATGTAAAAAATTTAACGATTTTTACATTCCAAATCAATTCTTAACATAACAACATTAAATACTTGTTATGTTTTTCTGCTGCAATCCTGTAGGCTGAAAGACGTAGAACCCTGTTGCATCAAGCTGATGACGTGACCTGTGACGTCAGTGCTTGTGTGCAGAGCTGACCAAGTTCGCCAACTGTGAGCAGGTGACGAGTAGCTGGTTGGCAGGGAGTGCGTGATTTGCTATCAATAAATACGTCACGATGAACGAGCAAATGAAATGCAAGGCTGATGCGTGCAGGTGCAAAGAAAGGAGGGTTAACGAGAATTTTGTTTATATGGTAAATAAAAACAACAGTATAAATTGGATTACAGGTTAAAAAAAAATATTTTGGCTTACTTTGAAATGTGTATAAACGAGAAAAGTGTAGATTTATAAGTAGATACCGTGTGCCTCATGTCCTGTTTGTATAATATAAAATATAGGTTTTACAGGAAAAATTAAATGCCTGGGTTACAAAAATGACAACAAACGATCTAACGTAAATAAAGCGACCGCCCTGCCACCTAAAGCACGTCAATGTAACTACGATCATCAACAGGGTATCTGCATCCATTGCAGCGTGGAGAGAAAGACGATCAACACTGCAGTCGGCAACAGCAGTTTTGTAGCAGGGAGGCAGTTGTAGAGGACTAGGACGTGTACAGGCGGAGCGAGCTGTGAGCTAAGTACTGTACTCACGAGGTAGATGGGCGCGAAGAACTTGGAGGAGCCCACAAGTGAAGACAGGACCATGTCACAAGAAGCAGCCCTGCAGCTCGAGGTCCAGGGATGGTAGAGTGCGTCGCAAGACAACCCCCTCGTGACGTCGGCTAGCCGCGGCCTTGCCTTGCTGTGCAGCACCATGCTCACTCTACTACTGCCGTGCAGCGACTCGGCACGGTGGCCAAGGTACCGCCGCTCTGCCCCCTCCTCCCCATACCATGTCGACGGCTTGCTGGAGTGGGGCAACCCCTCCTCTAGCCACACCTCCCGTCGTCCTGGCCGCAAGCTAACACTCCGCGCTACTGACTTCCTCACTGCTGCGTCTTCCAATTATGCCTGCCTGCCTTCTGTGACGCAGCTATCAGACGTGCCCACAATACGTTCACCTACCACGCGATGACGGGATACTACTTTCAAGACATCACACTCGGAGAAACATTACTTTCCTGCCCTCCGACAAAGCAAAAAAACGGCTTTTTCAGACTCCTATACCTCGTAATATACGAACCGTATACGAGCAACACTTCTATAGACGTATATACACTGGACTTGGCTTCAGGTTCGCCGCTTACAATCACGTTGAGGCTAGTCGCCGACTGCACGCGAGACGAGACAATACCGATTTATACAAGCCGGTAATCGCCCGTAGCGTTTAGTAGATTCTTGCCTCGCTCACATAAACATCCCCTCGCTAGGCAACCGCCTTAAGGGACCTCCCTCCCTAGTTAAAGGTTTAAACTTCTCAAGGTCACGTACGGTCATAAAGAAGCATTGCGACGTCGATGGAAAATAGCATAATAAAGATACGCGTGTGTTCTGTTTCCTCAGAATGTCCAGAGGTGTATATAGGGTTTGTATACAGCAATATGTTAGCAAAGGACACAGCATTGTCGCTATAGTTTGAAACACCGTTTTACAGGAGAATAAATGTATTTAATAAACAGAGTGCTACCTACAGCGATGCTTGCTAACTTTGACACTTAGCTCCTTAGCCATACTCTATACGACTCAATATAGTATTCGAGATACTCCCACAGAACATCTTTTAAACAACCAAAGTGGCACTTTTGTTCGCGTCGTACAAGTAAGTTCGTTGGCCGAAGCGCTGCCAACTGAACGTCATGGAATGCAACTACGCTTTCTACAGTGCTGCAAACTTAATTTGCAGCATTCCAGCAGTAAATCCATGGAAACACAAGCTGCCGCGGGCGGGAATTTGTATCCAAAGGTTGTCGTCGTGAGTGCTCAGTTCACCGCGAACGACTGGGTGACTGTGCGTCAAACACAGAAGAAGGGAAGTGGGGTAGAGTGCACATGCAAGCTGTACAGTAGGCAGTGTCCATATTCCGACACTGAACTGCGTTTCTCTACGACCACTGACAAAACCAACGTGAATAGCGTGGGAAATTTAAACACTAAACATGTTTGTTTATCTTAATTTTTAAACGACAAAGCCTTCTGTATAAATAAAATATTTTTTACCAGTTTGAAATTACACTGGAGAGTCCAAAAAACTGGTATAGGCGTGCGTATGCAAATAACAGAGGTATGGAACCAATCAGAGTAACGCGATGAGGTCGGCAGCGCCTATATAAGACAACAAGCGTCTGGAAAAGTTGCTAGATCGGTTACTGCTGCTACAGTGGCAGGTTATCAAGATTTAAGTGAGTTTGAACGTGGTGTTATAGTCGGTGCACGAGAGATGGGACATAGCATCTCCGAGGTAGTGATAAAATTTGGATTTTCGCGTACAACCATTTCACGAGTGTGCCGTGAATATCGGGAATCCGGTAAAACATAAAATCTTCGACATCGCTGCTGCCGGAAAAGATCGTGAACGAACGAGACAAACGACGACTGACGAGAATCATTAACCGTGACAGACATGCAACCCTTTCTCAAATTGGCGCAGATTTCAATGCTGGGGCATCAACAAGTACCAGCGTGCGAACTATTCAACGGACAATCATTGATATGGGTTTTCAGAGATGTAGTCTCACTCGTGTACCGTTGTTGACTGCACGACACAAAGCTTTACGCCTCGCCTGGGCCCGCCAACACCGCCATTGAACTGTTGATGACTGGAAACACGTTGCCTGGTCTGACGAGTCTCGTTTCCAATTGTATAGGGCGGATGGACGTGTACGGGTATGGAGACATCCTCATGAATCCATGGACCCTACATGTCAACAGGGGACTGTTCAAGCTAGTGGAGGCTCTGTCATGGTATGGGGCGTGTGCAGTTGGCGTGAAATAAGACCCCTGATACGTCTAGATACGACTCTGACAGGTGACAGATACGTAAGATTCCTGTCCGATCACCTGCAACCATTAATGTCCATCGTGCATTCCGACGGACGTTGACAATTCCAGCAGGACAATGCGACACCCCACACGTCGAGAGTTGCTACCGAGTGGCTCCAGGAACACTCTTCTGACCTTAGACACTTCCATTGGCCACCTAAATCACCAGACATGAACATTATTGAGCATATCTGGGATGCCTTGCAACGTGCTGTTCAGAAGAGATCTCCACCGCCTCGCACTCCTATGGATTTGTGGACTGCCCTGCAGGATTCATGGTGTGAATTGCCTCCTGCATACCTTCAGACATTAGTAGATTCCATGCCACGTCGTCTTGCGGCACTTCTGCTTGCTTTCGGGGGCCCTACACGATATTAGGCAGGTGTACCAGTTTTTTTGGCTCTTGAGTGTAATTTAATTTCTTTAAATATTGATTAGAATAAAAGTAAAAATATCTTAAAGTAATTGTTTACATAATCCGTGTTCTCACCTCAAATAACTGGACTGGTGTGACGCCAACAGTCTTGGTCTAAATGACCAGAAAACAGTTTATACTCTATTTACGACTCGTCGTATAAACATTTTTCTCTTGTGAACCTAGTAAGTTTATGGGGATCTATCTTGAGCCTGGTAAGAGGTGTATGGCCCATGTAAATTATATTGTAAAGAAAGTCTGTAAAGGACTTAGGTTGATAATATCGTGTTGTTTCTACGTATGCATTGATGATGGTGTATAATAATAAAAATATACATGTGGTACATAGGGTTCTTTTCTGGTGGTTTTCTTCTCTGGCGGCATTCTTCTCTGGCGGCGTTCTTCTCTGGCGGCGTTCTTCTCTGGCGGCATTCTTCTCTGGCGGCATTCTTCTCTGGGGGCATTCTTCTCTGACGGCATTCTTCTCTGGCGGCGTTCTTCTCTGGTGGCATTCTTCTCCGGAAGAACCATGCCTCAGCTCGTAAGTTTTTTCTGTTACAAAAAAGAAAAAAATAGTTGGCTTCATCTGCGAAACTCCAGCTGGTTCTCTATTATAAAACGCTATTTATTTAGTTTAAAAAATTTTAACATTTCCTTTTATGTATGTAATTAAAAGTACACTGTATGTGACAAATAATTTGGCAATTTTTATTATATGTGACAAAGTACATAAGCATATGACAAGGGAAAATAGTAATACTTTTAACAACCATTAAAAATATTTTAGAAGACTTAAAAGTTTCGGAATAATTGCACAATAATTGTATAAATATTTACCAATAAATTTTAGAACCCTGCGTTCAATGTAATTTAAAAACAGAATAAAGCCTTTGTTGCCTGTTAAAACTTCAAAAAGTTACAGAGATTTTTTGTTTAATTTTTTTATAATTTGTGTGCTGAAATTATTCTATAGTATGTAGTAATATTTCATTGTATTATTATTCTTTTGCATTATTTCATAAGTTGTCGGTATTACGAGACTCGTAACTGTACAGCTCTCTAGTCAATACAATTCTTGATTATACGTCAAGTTTCTGAATTAAGGATCAAGTGAAAGACCTGTGAAAGGCTCACGACAAGAGTGTATCAGTGCACCTTCGGGTAAAACGACACGCCGGCCGCTATACAACCGATACTTAACTTACTTCACATTCATGTCGCACGGTTTACTGCACTATAAGGATGACGTTCTATAGTTTACTGCTCAGATTTCATTGTGTAACGGAACTAACTCAATACTAACATACCAAATATCGAAATCACCATGCCACAGTCATATCAGTTTAACCTACAATACACAAATATGAGTATAATAATAAATATCTTATGGAATACAGAACTGTGGCTTGTTATCGTAGTTAGAGTCTTATATCACTGGTAAAATCTTGACTATATTTGCAGTTTCCGTAATATGTGTATATATATATAACGGTTATAGTTCTGGGTTTGCAATTTTCTAATGAAATAACATCTGCGTATTTTGGGGATAATATAAAATAAAACTGCAAATTTTCAGAGATGACATTTTCTTACATTGTTTGCGGCTAAAGTTGACATGTGTTGTTAGGAATTCTTAGCAAGAGACAGGCTGCAGTATGCGAATTGAAAGCTGCCAGACAGGCAATCAGTTACTTAACAACGAGAGACTCAGTAGCAACATAGACGGAGGTCTGGAGCAGCATCAGGGATTGATTAAGGCCCATGCGCAACACGCAACTGTGGCGAGCGGCACCCCGACAACGGCGCATTAACTATTGCATCTTGCAATACATGTGGCTAAATTATTCTGATCAAAGTATTTTTAGTCTGAAATAAATAAATCTCGCCATTACATAAGTGCTTTTGACTTTGATCATCGTAGAGCTTCTATATCTCCGATGAACTTGAGATAAAGTTTATTGATCATTATACTTTACCGCAATATTTCATTAATCTTTAAATAATTTTTTTTTCATACATGCAGTAAAGTTTTTTTTGGGCATTTAAAGGCAGTAGTGTTAAATTGAAAAAGTCATTTAATAAAAGCGAATTGTAGTTTTTCCATATATTAGCACATAAACTGTAATTAAATTTCTTCTTAGTATTTAAAATTAATTAAATAATGCACAATCTACTTTCAAAGTTGCCACCACAAAATAATCGTAAGAGTAAAAGATAGAGCAAGAAAGAGGACGATTTGTAGGAGTAGTAGTTGGGAGTATGGGCTCGAATACGTTGTTACCATTTCTCGAAGTCTGTGAGCTTAGCCAGGTTCTTTAAGGGATGGAGGTATTACTTAAATAAAACTGTTAATAATAATTTCCCAATTTATTTACATCCACTACAAAGAAAATTATCTCGACTTGATAACACACAACAAAACAAATGATTGTCACTTGCTATTTAAAAAAACTAATTTAATCAATACAAATCATAGGTATCCGAAAGAAATTAATATATTTAAATAACTAAAACCAGTCCAATGAAACAGCATATAAAAACACATTCAATTATTTGACAAATGAATTGCTAATTTTTGACAAATTTAATTCAACCATTAATCTGTATCATACATTAATTAAGTCCCAACTTAATTCGTCCATATTCCACCAGTCTGGAATATGCTAGAGTGCTCCGAACGCCCCCATTCACAGTAGCCATCTACTCATCGGGTACCACGCCCTCTCGTCCATCCACACCGCACAAACACTCGTATGCAGTCGCATCACCCTCTCCGCTGATGTCCCATGATGCGCCAGACGCTATCCGAATACCACACTTCAGCCAGATGACTATCACAATAACTGTCTGCTCTCCAACTGCGGTAAGGGGGTATTTATAGTGTAGTCAGTTTTAGCCCAGAAACCTCTGGAAGGAGAAAGCAGATAACTATAAGTTCCTTGTTCATAATCTAAAGTTATCGATTCCTCTAGCAGGGCTGAGGAGGGGTTGTGATGCCAGGCAGGTCAGCTGTCAATCAATCACCCAGTCGCTGGGTGATGTAATTGTGAGTAGGTCTGCCTGGCGGGAGGGGAGGGTCGAGGTCGGTCATACTCCAAAGCACAGGGACCATGCGTAACCAGATACCATGGCACCTGCGCCCCTTAGGCTTCACTCGAGAGCTATGTCGACAAATCCGGTAGACGTAATTGATCTGCTTCAGGATTCTGTATGGGCCTTTCCAACATTTCTGTAACTCTGGCCAATATCCTTGCTGCCTTTGAGAGTTGTACAGTCACACTAGCTAACATTCATGAAAAATCTCATCAGACATTATCTGAACATGTCGCATTTTCATTCTGTCACTGCTAGTTTCATGGTGGTGACAGGCAATCTCGTGGATGTCAACTAACTTTTGATGTAGTTTGCGGACATATTCTGGGTTGGCTGCTTCTTCTTCCAATGGACGCGCAAACAGTAGATCATTAGGGAAGTGCAATTCTCTACAAAACCGAATCCTTGAAGGTTTTAACTCGTGGACTGCCGAACGATGTGTCAGGAAAAATATGGGTACCTTAGAGTCCCAACCCTTCTACTTGTCTTCTGCGAATATCGCCAGGTTCTGTACCAGGATACGATTTAGCCTCTCAACCATATTATCTGACTGAGAGTGAAATACTGTAGTGTGAGTTTTCTTCATTCTTAAAATACTTGTTACATAATGGAAAAGAGTTGCTTCAAAACTTCGTCTTTGATCAGAATAAATTTCGAGGGCACTCCAAACCTGAAGAAGACATGCTCTACAAGTGCATCAGCTAACGTGCCAGTCTCTTGGTTTGGAACTGGTATGACCTCGGGCCACTTTGTAAAGTAGTCTTGTGCTACCAGAAGGTACCAAATTCTCCTTTCAGTAACTTGTAAGTGGTCCAACAATGCCCACTGCCATCCTATCAAATGGGACCTCAACATTGTATTTCTGAAGGGGACCTCGTCTCTTAATTCTCGGACCCTTCCTCACAGAGCAGGCATCACACAGTTGGCACCACTTCTCAACATTCTCCCGGCAATGCAGCCAAAAGAATCTTAGTCGAACTCTGTCGATGGTGTTATTTACACCGAAGTGACTAGCTGTTGCTGTGTTGTGCAGTTCTCTTTGGCACTTCTGGGATTCGGCACTCTGGTATGACCAATTGTAAGTGTCTTTGTTTCCCAGATCCTGTAAAGATCGTCATTCTCCAGTACAAGGGAATTCCTCTGTATCCAGTATCCCTCAACTGTCGGGTCTAGACTGTATATCTCCTTCCAAATTGGTGGACAACTGACTTCTTTTCACTCCAATATTGAACACAAGGCAGGGTCAGTTAGCTGATAATTTCTAAAGTTCTTATCGTCCTATGTAGGGGACCCATCGCAAGGTACATATCGTGTGATAATTTGGAATTTTTTTCGCCATGGTTAGAAGCTCTCTGTGTGACACACAGTAATTTCTTTCAAGCTTGTGTAGTACCTTACTGAAATATTCAACTGGCTTCTCCTTTCCATTCTGGATCAATCTGAGAAAACACAACATCAACACCTACATCACTATCATCAGTATCCAAAACGAACTCACACTCACTACTCGGGAAGCCCAGCACGGTGTGAGATATCAGGATTTCCTTTTCGTCTAGTAAACAACTTCGTACTCAGAGGTCCAATGAAATGTTCTTTTTACCTCTATCAATTGGCGGTCGTGGCAAGCCCAGGCATGAATCGGCAGTAGTAAGCACATAAGCCCAGGAAAATTCGCAATTAAGTTTATTTTACAGTTGATGGAGGCCAATCTCGTATTGCTCTGGTCTTGTCAGTGTTTGTTTTAATCCCAAAGGCCGACAATACATATCCCAAGAAAAAACTTTATTTTGGAGTAGGTGACATTTCTAACGAACTAATTTCAATCTGGCTGCAGCTACTTTATGAAATGCAGAGTCTAGGCATGTCAGGTGCTCTTAAAATGTTCTGCATGTAACACGATGTCGTCTAGGTACACCTGGCTAATGTCTAAGAGTAAGTATTTCTCTATCAGTCGTTCAAAGGAGCAGGGGCATTGCTTACCTGGCCGCCGCGCATTGCCAGTACCTGCTCTCCATGTCCAAGTTAGGAAACCGCAGTGAACCTGCCAGGCTGTTCAGTGTGTCGTCTATCCTTAGAGGTGGATAACAATATTTTTTGGTCACATTATTAAGTTGGTGGTAGTCAACACGAAACCTCATTAGTCATCTCTCTTTTTAACAAGCACAATGGGAGAAGACCATGAAATGACTGATGGATCTATAACATCTGAATCCTTCATCTCCTTCAGAATCCCGTCAATCACCTCATGTGAAGCTAGTGGTAGTCGCCTGGGTGGCTGCTTTATGGGCGTGGCATCTCCTGTGTCGATGTAATGATGTGGAACATTAGTTCTGCCAAGGTCATTTGGCTCTCAGAAGAAAGAGCCCCTATTTCTCTGTAGTTATTCTGAGACAGCCATGTCCTCTAGACAGTTGAGGTTTTCTTTTGTTCTGGTTAGCAGTTACCCCAGATCATTTGGTAGAGGACATTCGGTATTTTGTGACATCGAAGCATCAGGAACATTTGGAAGTACTTGTGAAACTTGCTTGCAAACCACTATCATGTCTCCCTCCTCAAGATGTATAACACTGTCAGATAAATTAATAAACCTTACTGGCAAACTGTCACAGTTAAGAGAGACCAAAGTCCTTCCTACAATGACACCATCTGGTATAATACTACCTTTCTGGGATGGTTCGATTATGGACTGCCTGGCAATCTTTCCCTGGCATCTACCTGGAAAAACAATTTCGCTGGAAGCAGGAAGCACAGTCGACATAGTATGCACCACCAGGCAGCCATTGGCGAAGATAAATCTTGTCATGTTGATGCTACCAACTCGCAATTTCCTGCCTGTAATATACCCAGTCGTGTATCAATACAGCATCCCAGCTTATGTGACACATCCCGTCCCAAAGGCATTCGTCCTCGATTTAAGCTGTGTAAATGTCAAGCTCTATGCTAGGGTTACCAAGCTTTAAGAGTACCCTACTCTTACCCCTGTCTGGTGTGGTCTTGTCATTGCTGTAGTTAAATAGCTGTAATCCATGCTCTCATTGTAAGATCGCTGGGGGGAAAGCCCGAGTGCATCCATTCTTACCACCGTTATATTTGCCCCTGTTTCAACGACCATCTGAAAAGAAACATCATTGAGGCTCCCATCCACCAGAATGGCATCTGAATTCTGTTTGGCAGAATGCACCTGCAAGAATATTAGGGCCTTCCCTCCAGAAATCATAGACTTTTGCCCCTCAAGATCGGTGCTTACAAGTTTCCCGAAGATGCACTCTCGCCTGTCCCTCGCTGCCTGCTTCCTGATTACTTTTGCTGTTATGTACAGTTGGCTCTTAGGTGCCCTAACTGTCCACATGACCAACATTCAGGCCATTTGAGTGGGGATGGTGGATTTCTGTAGCACAGACCCTGGAAGCGCCTTCCATCAAGGTCGTCTGTAATTCCTTCAGCATCCTCTTTATACCGTGGTTTTAGTCTTCGTTCAGTAACAATGCCCGCACTGGACGTCGGGGCACTGATTCCTGTTTTGCTGACTCCACTTCCATTGCTCGAACCAGGGTATACTGTATGGTGTGCGGCGCAACCAGGCATACAGTTTGCCGCATTTTGGTATTGGCGATAACATCGACGAAGAAACCGACTGCAATGACAACGTATTCTTCCTCCTCGGTGAACTCCTCCAGAGACAGGTGGGACAGCTGCCTGATGTATTGCCACAGCTTCTGCAGTGTTTCCCCTGATCGCTGTGTGTGGCTTGGCAGTTGGGCATGGTGGGAGTGTCGCAGGTATTGGTAGCCGAAATGCAGCTCCAATGTATACACCAGTGTGGAGTACGCCACTCGATGTCGTTCTGGCAGTGACTACAGTATGGTCAATGCAGGTCCACTCAGTACAGCAGCGAAATAGTATGCCTGTTGCACGTCAGTCCAGCCATTCAGGGGGGCGACAATCTCGAGCTGGTGCCGGTATTCGCTCCAAGGTGTTTTTCCATCTTAGAGGGCTGGCTTAATTGTGATTTCTTTAGCCACCACTGGCTGAGGCATACTCACATTGCAAAAATTTATGGGCCTCTCTTGCGATGGCTATTTTTGTGGTGACCTCTACCTTATCCTACGATGACTATATTGGTGACCTCTACCTTCTCCTGCGATGGCTATATTGGCGGTGACCTCTACCTTCTCCTCGCTGCCTTCACTCATCGGCTCGATGGTGGTTAACCCAGCTCCTCCTCAGCCGCTACATGTCTTCTTCCCTGCTACTTTAGGAATTCTTTCTATTTCTTTCTGAGGGTGCTTATTTCCTGTTTTATTTCCTTCTCAACACTGTCTACTCNCGCTGCCTTCACTCATCGGCTCGATGGTGGTTAACCCAGCTCCTCCTCAGCCGCTACATGTCTTCTTCCCTGCTACCTTAGGAATTCTTTCTATTTCTTTCTGAGGGTGCTTATTTCCTGTTTTATTTCCTTCTCAACACTGTCTACTCTCTCTCGCTTACACTTTCAATTATGTTGTCCTCGTAGTCTATTTTATTATTTACTAACTCACTAATGCCTTCTATCTTTCGGTCCCCATTTTCGTTATCACAGTATTTTTTTCTTTCCACATCTTCGTTCATATTGTATATTTTGTGCCCACTAATTCGCTAAATCTGCTGGTTTTTCTCTCTGCCAGTTCACTAACATTACTTATTTTACTATTTGTATTATCATTTATGCTACTGATTTGACTACTTAAAGGTTCCTTAACACTACTTATTTGGCCACTTAGTCCTTTAATTAAATCACGCAGTGCTTCCATATCTGCCGACATTCTCCTAGTTATCATTCACTGCGAAACAATCCTAATTTTGAGGCCTAATGCTATTATTGCCTAATGTCTTAGTATCTTAATAACTAATATCGTACTGTATTACCTATATTACTTATATAACAATATATTACCAAAAATTAAAACAAAAATCTTAAAATAAATAAATCCCAAACTAAAACATTACAAATATCAAACAAAAATGCTACTTAGAACACTCTTGCATTTAAAATGCATGTACTGTATGTTGGTAGGTGGCGCCAGTAATAATATGGTGCCGTGCGCCAGGGGAATACGACGTGCATTACACTTTGAGGTTATGTCACGCACATCGAAACTTTAACCATTCATTTTTATTAAACTATAAGCCGATTTTCAAAATTCAAACACCGTTATGTCACAAATGCATTGCAGAATACATTTATAAAATATTGTATATTACTTAAATAATACATTTGTAACATCAAAACTTACCTATAAGAGCCTCGAATACAGAGATGTACGTATTCTAAAAATATGTGTTACATCATTATATTCTGCCTTCGTCTCAACCTTTACCAAGCTGGTGCCGGTATGAGGGGGAGGGGATATATGAGTTCTTTCCCACCATTCCCCTGTACAAAATATATTGTAAATGTAAATGTCTATGTGTGTGTATACATATATGTATGTATTATGTTGGATGTATTTCCTATGGAAGCTCTCTAGCCTTTCGTTATTTATTACAAAATGCGTATTGCAGGCTAAACAACAATTAATGGACGCTTATTGTAATGTCAAATTATTACTACAAACAATAACTACATGTCCGGACTAGGACTTGCTTGACCTGCCACGAGGCAGAGGTCTGACTACCGCACAACAGCGGCCCCTTCTAGTGGGGACTGTGTTCCGAATACCCACATCTTCAGCAGTAGTCGCCATCTTATCGCAAACCGCGGTTGTTTCGCACTTACTGGTGTAGCTATGAATCACTATATATTTTTGTTCTGGTGCCTTTTGTTACACGAATAGTGAACTATAGCTGTATATTTTTAATTTTGAGTGTTTTCTGGCAAGGAAATGCTTCCTTATCCTTCACCAGATGACACCAAAACAAGTACTTTTAATGGTTCGAAGTTATACCAGCAGGTACACAGTAACCCTGGTTTACGGTATGGCTCTAAGCTTGCTTGTAATGTCCCATGTCCTGTGTTATTTGTAAGTAAAATTTGAACAATGAAGAATACGTCAAAATGGGGAGTTGTAAAGCCCTAATTTTCAATGGCACTTGGTGAAATTGCAGTACCCCTAACATTCACAACATTATGCCAAATGACAGTACCCGGATGACTGCTCTAGTCCTGTGTCTCGGCGTTGGGTGGGGGCGGGGGTGAATCTCAGATCGTCACCTGTGTTCTACTCGTCATTACGACCATCAAGATACCACAGCTGTCTGGTAATATGGAGAGGAGACTAGTAGAAAGGGTGTCAAACTCATAAGTTGAAAAAGTAGCACATACCTGTGAAAATTGTAGTAATTTATATTGATTTCTAGTATTTTAACAAAAATTCTTTTGGCAGCCAATTCAAATTTACTTTGTTGTATTTCTGAAAAATATTTTTCAGTTTTCTATTTTAAAAATGTTTAAGAACTTCTAAATTTGCTATATTACACTGAATATGTTACTAAACATGACACAATTACGCTCGGCATCTTAGGTGTTTCTATCATTACTTCTATTCGCATTTGTTCATAAAATATTTTTATTAGTGTTGCCTTCACCGAATTCCCGCTACGTTGACATATCATGCACCATCGTGAATATACACTGAAGAGCCAAAAAAACTGGTACTCTTGCCTAATATTGTGTACGCCCCCGGCGAGCACGCAGAAGTGCCGCAAGACGACGTGGCATGGACTCGACTAATGTCTGAAGTAATGCAGGAGGCAAATCACACCATGAATCCTGCAGGGCAGTCCACAAATCCATAGGAGTGCGAGGCGGTGGAGATCTCTTCTGAACAGCACGTTGCAAGGCATCCCAGATATGCTCAATAATGTTCATGTCTGGTGATTTAGGTGGCCAATGGAAGTGTCTAAAGTCAGAAGAGTGTTCCTGGAGCCACTCGGTAGCAACTCTCGACGTGTGGGGTGTCGCATTGTCCTGCTGGAATTGTCCACGTCCGTCGGAATGCACAATGGACATGAATGGGTGCAGGTGATCGGACAGGATGCTTACGTATCTGTCACCTGTCAGAGTCGTATCTAGACGTATCAGGGGTCCCATTTCACGCCAACTGCACACGCCCCATACCATGACAGAGCCTCCACCAGCTTGAACAGTCCCCTGTTGACATGTAGGGTCCATGGATTCATGAGGATGTCTCCATACCCGTACACGTCCATCCGCCCTATACAATTGGAAACGAGACTCGTCAGACCAGGCAACGTGTTTCCAGTCATCAACAGTTCAATGGCGGTGTTGGCGGGCCCAGGCGAGGCGTAAAGCTTTGTGCCGTGCAGTCAACAACGGTATACGAGTGGGCCTTCGGCTCCGAAAGCCCATATCAATGATGGTCCTTGAATAGTTCGCACACTGGTACTTGTTGATGCCCAAGCATTGAAATATGCGCCAATTTGAGAAAGGGTTGCACGTTTGTCACGTTTAATGATTCTCGTCAGTCGTCGTTTGTCCCGTTCGTTCACGGTCTTTTTTCCGGCAGCAGCGATGTCGAAGATTTGTTGTTCTACCGGATTCCCGATATTCACGGTACACTCTTGAAATGGTTGTCCGTGAAAATCCAAATTTTATCGCTGCCTCGGAGATTCTATATCCCATCTCTCGTGCGCCGATTATAACACCACGTTCAAACTCAATTAAATCTTGATTACCTGTCATTGTAGCAGCAGTAACCGATCTAGCAACTTTGCCAGACGCTTGTTGTCTTATATAGGTGCTGCCGACAGCATCGCGTTACTCTGATTGGTTCCATATCTCTGATATTTGCATACGCACGCCTATACCGGTTTTTTTGGCTCTCCCGTGTAGCTCTGTACAACCAAAATGTAAAACTTTTAGCCTATTTAGTTAAATAAAGGTACGGTTTATTTTGACTTATAGTGTGTTTTCGTACTAGTGTGAATTTGCTACAGTATATCGTATAAAGCTGTAAATTATAGTACAAATAGTATAATTATAGTACGTTTCGAATCCCTGCCTAGTAGTTGTCAATACTAAGGACTGCTGTGGTTTGTCGTCTATCACTCACTGCTTTACGAGACTACATAGACTGTTCTATGCATGTTTACAACTGGGGTTGCGGCATTTGGCAGAACAGGCGTTTGATAGAAATTTTCTCTGTTTTATTACAGACAGACATTGGGCAGAGTAGGCATCTGATAGTACAGGATTTGGGTAGAACAGGTGTTTTTCCGAGCAACGTTTGGCAGAACAGGTGTCTGTAAGAGCATGCATTTGGCACAGCAGGAATTTAGCAGAAGTGTTAGGTGTTACAGACGTTAGGCAGAACATGTTTTTAGCATAACAGACGTTTGGGCGAATAGGCGTTTGACCGAAGAAGCATAGGCCGAACAGAAATTTTTAGCAGAAAATTTTGCACAACGACGTTTTGTTCTTATGACCAGTACTCGTTACACCACCGGACGGTGTTTGATTTTCTGCTAAACCTAAACTGAAATAAAGCGTTAAGTGGTGAAGACATCTTGACTTGCGTCATAAGGATGTGACGTAAGCAAGGCATTGTACTCGTCGCTTGCAAGGACGACAAAGCAGCCACGTTTTTTACTGCATGTGAATTAATTATAATCGCATTATCTGTCGCAAGCGCAAAGTATTTGATGCTCGTTTACTTGGGTACAGGATGTAATGTCGTGGGAGTGAAAGGAGCAGTACCGAGCGTGACTGTCACTGGAGAGGTCGTCTGTAGTGGTGATGTTTCTGCCACCGCAGATAAATTTCGACTGAGCACTTCAAAATAACAGTCGTGAGAACTTCACCATCGTTGTCGAGGAACAACCAACTGAAAGCTTATTTATAACCGCAACATGAACAATTAAGGATTAGTCTGGGTTTTTTTTTCTGAAAATTGTTAGTATTTCAGTTTAGGAACCATAGTTTTCAAGATAGAGCAAACTTTTTCCATAATTATCAGGATATAAGTGGTATGACTGCATTCGTTATTCGCATTGCTACGAATCCGTATATTTCAAAATAATAACTTACATATCTCCGTTAATTACAACTATTGTAACGCCGGAACTGATAATATGCATCTTTAAATATTATTCGTAAAGTCTAATTGAGATTATTCCTTTTTTTTTCCTTTGGCATGCAGGAAAGATTTTCTGAAGTAACCTCTAAAGATATTTGTTCTTTAAACCACAGAAGAGTAAGAACAGTGCAGAATGCACATAGCTATAAGACGTGTTATCGGCGCTCTGTATCTTGTCTCCGAACTTACACCAGCTACCTGCATTATCACTGCCGTGCCCATGTTGCCATCGTGCAGCAAGTACGACACACCACTGCTCGTTCTAAGACGGCCATCCAAGCGTGGCTACTGTGTGTTGCAACAGAGGGTTCTTAGTAACTACCAGACCACTATGTCACATGTATAAAACTCGCCCCCAACTCGACAACCATGCCATCCATGATGAACATACATCGGAGGCGAATAAGAATGATAGCAAAAAGTGAATTAATCAGTAGCAGACTTAGATATTCAGTTAAGAAGGTGACTGTAGAAAGTGAAAAAAAAAATCCTTTTTATTTTTAATTATTAGGCACTTCTCTTTTTTTGTGTTCTTCCGCCCCAAAGAAAAAAGTTTTTAAATTCAATAATTTTACAAAATTTATCCAAAAATTACATCAAAATATTTAAGGATTATAATTCCCCTAATTACTTTTAAAATATTATAAAAGTAGGGGTTAAAATAAAAATGTACCTTTACAAAAATGTATAGTTACAGAAATATGTACAATTACTTAACTGGCAATTCTTTCCCCAATTTACAGTTTACTATATTCCCAAATGTACATGCCTCGAGTGAGACCCAAACCCCTAGGTGTGACCTCCCTCCGAGTGTCCGCTATTGCTTACTTTACCAGGGTATTTACATATAGTGAAGTTTTTCAACTGCCGTCCACCCCAAAACTGTGGAGAACATACTCGAAACAGAAGCCGATCTGCATCCAACCCAATTCAAAAGCCGTGCTTACATCACAAGGCAGCCTCCTCTCAGTCGTCTCAGCCGACGATAGGTGGAAGAAAATGCCGTGCGCTCAGTATAATTCCAACCTGCGTCGAAACCACCAAGCGCTTCAGTCGCAGAGTCTAACGCCTCCTCGACTGCCGTCAACGGGCAACGTCTTCGTAAACCTAACTACCCATGATCGACATGAGGTAGTGTAACTCCATTACAGTGTCGGTCTCGAGGCAGGGAGGGGAGGAGATACAAGCCTGAGGAGATAGGTACGCCACACTGTGGAGTCTGGGCATGGAGCTGCCTTGTGTCATCTCCACCAAACTAGTTCCGCAAGTGTTAAATAATGATGTTATTATAATTGTATTTCTAAAGGCGCTTGTTTAATTTTTTTCTTGTGAGGGAGAAGAAAAAGTCCGCACTAAGCAAGTAAATTTAATACATAAACATACACATGGGAGACGCATTTTTTACTTTAAAATAATACAAATATGGTGTCGTAATATCTCCTGGTCTCCTAAATTAATGAAAATAACAATCAGTGTATCTCTACTGTCATTAGGAGAAGAGTTGATGTGAAGTTTGATCATCCTATACAATGGTATACGCATTACAACGTTCACAACAAACCATCGATCAGTTGTTATGTTATAAAATTCCATTCCTACATCAAAGCTGCCCATAGATCGTGCATGTTTCGTGGAGTATCTGCAATATACCCGCCGCTATAACGTGATCACCTCCCAACGATTCTTCATATGGTTGAGACGGAAGACACTGGCCAGCCAGTTCGAGCGAGCTATGGCCTCTATTCACAGGTAGTCATCCACCAGGACAGCACATGGGCAGTGATCAAGAAATGTACTGGATGATAACATTTCCGTACATTTGACCTGTTAAGAGCTACGACAGAACATGTGAGCAGACGTATATTTCAGCGCAGCATGATGCTAACATACCAACGTGCTGCCCCCTACACTAGTGGCTATCTTCACAGATGTGTGTGTTGCACTTACTCACCTGTTGTCGCCATGTGTAAATACGCCAGTGAACACTGAGGAAACTGAAACCTCGACAATACTCCATCATCACTGAACCGTGCTGGTCGGGCAGTTATGTCGGCTGCAGTCAACTGGATGTGTGTCCCAGGCCTTCAGGCTCACAGTCCATCTTGAGGCAGTACAGCACATGTGTGTGCGCCTCGTAGCCTCCATGTATACAGTTCCTCTTGACGTGACTCAGTGCACCTGGATGTGTTTGTCGCTGTGTCTGCTCCCAGGTGACTAGCAACATCGGCAGCTGTGCTCCCAATGTCATTTCGCGATATTATCATGGCTTTGTCCTACTTGGATGTTCACTGCTCAGGGATTGGTCGCCACTTCCACTCTGTCAGGGCCTCTGCCAGACCATTTGAAATGAATCAGAGGACTTGAGACTATGTAATCTGGATGTGGCATGCTTCCAATATTCTCCGCACAATTTGTTAGTGTGTGTTTTGGAGCCACTGCTCGAACGCACGCCAATTGCATATCAAGAACATGCTCTGTTTTGTTCTGTCTATTGCTGTATTGCATACTGTCAGCCTCCGTCTTGCAGCTTGCGAATAAACCGCTTGTATGGACAGCTCAAGATCACCTTCTTATAAGTATGTGTTTATTTGTGTCTGTGTGTTTCCTCCAGTAACTTTGAATTAGTATACTGTTTTTCACCAGTCTCGGTACTTTTACAGTTCATCGCAAAGACACACGACTTTTAAAAAATGCTGATCATGCCAGATGCTTATTTTGAAACTGGGACTTTTAAATAGTTTAGTGCTATATTATACATCAGGGACCATTCAGCTGTTGAACCTAAATTGGTCTGTTTACTGATAACACTCCTCAGAATTCAATTCAAGGATTCATCTTCTAACTGGTCCTCCATGTTCGAAGATGTTGCTACCTAAAAAATATAACTATCGTGTTATATTTTTAGAATGGCTCAACTGATCCTACCAAATTTGGCATACAAATATTGTTATGATCACAACATAGAGGTTAGCATATCAAGAGCTCTTTTTCAAAATCGCGGCAATATAAGTACTTTATGTTAGAATACCTTAGTCACCAAATCATTGGTTAATTTCAACGAAACGGTTAACTCCTATTGCCGCCATTCAATGTGTTTATTTACTCCCTCTTTTTTTCGCCATTTTGTAAGAAAGCGTTACCTGAATAATAAAGCTCTTTCATTATATCTCGGTAGTACTCATTTGATTTCCACCAAATATGGCACACAATTAATCCACCTTAAGCGTGTATGCCTTCAGTATGTCAAAGACCTATTTCAAAATGGTTGCCGAGTAAATATTTTAGGTTAGAATTCCATAAACACAAAAGTACTTTAACAAATTTAAAAAAACATTCATGGTTCACAGTACCTTGAAAATAAAAAAAACTTTATGTGCTAATTTGCATTTTCTTTTGTCCGCTACTTGTGGGAGAGGGCCAACTGAATTAATAGAGTTGAACATATATCCGAAACTACTGCACCAAAAGCCACCAAATTTGACACATGAATTGTTTTGTGAAATGTCACTTTATAACCACACATTATATAAGATGTCAGGTACTTATTTTTAAAACAGCGGACTTACAAATATTTAAGTTATGTATTCTATATATACATGCAGGGGATTTAGTTCAATCAAACATTGTTTGCTGGTAATAATTTGGTGACCATAAAAGTGAATTATTTACAGATTTCGTTATTCATTTTGTACGTTGATGCCACCTCAAATATGGTAATATAATGTTTCTGAACCTACTGCAACTAAATTAAGATATATATGTACCAAAAATAACATAAAATACAGCATGAATGAGGTAGTTTACAAAGTTTAAGTTATTTATTTTGTAAATGGATTACCACATTACTGTTTGGGTTGTTTATTATATCTATGGAACCATCATATTTATTTAAAGCAAACTGAGTGTGTTGGCAGTTATTATTTTGTGTATTAAAATGCACTTACAGGTAATATCTTCAGTGCGCCATGTAGAAATATGTCACCTATAAATAACAATTAAATCATCATATCTCAGTAATTTCTCAACATTCTCGAGAATCTAGTGTATATCACTCAAAATTGCCACACAGTATATTCTTCCTCTCTCCTTCTTCTCTCCAAACAAATTTAATATTTGGAAAACGTACACCGAAAATGGACACAATGTCGAAACACAAGGAATAGCTGTGATGTTCGCAGGGTGAATTTNTCCAAACAAATTTAATATTTGGAAAACGTACACCGAAAATGGACACAATGTCGAAACACAAGGAATAGCTGTGATGATCGCAGGATGATTTTTGCCTCCGGAAAGTACTGTGCATAATTAAACGCTCTCTTTTCTATCTCCGGAGTAATTGACAAGGCTGCAGCCTCCCCACGTGCGAAGGAATGAGTTGATAATCTTCAAGCTGTAGTAGTTCTAGTGTCGTGAGGTCAATGTCGCGAACTGTCCTTCACGACGTCGAGCTCGTGAACGTAAGTAGTTGAGGTGGTATAAGTCTTAATGTACGACACTACGTGGTTGACTGAGGGCAGTGGCAGTAGTAGAGTATGTCTGGTAGCATGTAGCTTACTGTTCGACACAGCGTGGTTGGCTGAGGGCAGTGGCTGCATTAGAGTATGACTGGTAGCATGTAGCTTAATGTACGACACAGCGTGTTTGACTGAGGCCAATGGCTGCAGTAGAGAATGACTGGTAGCAAGATGCTTACCGTACGACACAGCCTGTTTGCAGAGGGAAATGGCTGCAGTAGAGTATGACTGGTAGCAAGATGCTTACTGTACGACACAGCGTGGTGTACTGAGGGCAGTAACTCCAGTACAGTATGACACGTAACATGTAGCTTACTGTACGACACAGCGTGTTTAACTGAGGGCAATGGCTGCAGTAGAGTATGACTGGAAGCAAGATGCTTACTGTACGACACAGCGTGGTTGGCTGAGGGCAGTGGCTGCATTAGAGTATGACTGGTAGCATGTAGCTTAATGTACGACACAGCGTGTTTGACTGAGGCCAATGGCTGCAGTAGAGAATGACTGGTAGCAAGATGCTTACTGTACGACACAGCGTGGTGTACAGAGGGCACTAACTCCAGTACAGTATGACACGTAACATGTAGCTTACTCATGCTGTGTCGCACAAATTGACTCCCGTTACCGACCAGTAGAGTATGACTGGAAGCAAGATGCTTACTGTACGACACAGCGTGGTTGGCTGAGGGCTCACCGACGTAATCTCATACTGACCATCGTACATCGAATTACTACGACACAGCGTGTTTGACTGAGGGCAATGGCTGCAGTAGAGAATGACTGGTAGCAAGATGCTTACTGTACGACACAGCGTGGTGTACAGAGGGCACTAACTCCAGTACAGTATGACACGTAACATGTAGCTTACTGTACGACACAGCGTGTTTAACTGAGGGCAATGGCTGCAGTAGAGTATGACTGGAAGCAAGATGCTTACTGTACGACACAGCGTGGTTGGCTGAGGGCAGTGGCTGTAGTAGAGTGTGACTGGTAGCTAATAGTTTACTGTACGACACAGCATGTTTGACTGAGGGCAGTGGCCTTAGTAGAGTATGACTGGTAGCAAGGTGCTTACTGTACGACACAGTGTGGTTGACTGAGGGCAGTGGCTCCAGTAGAGTATGACTGTTAGCAAGTAGCTTACTGTACGTGACAGCATGGTTAACTAAGGGCAGTGGCTGCAGTAGAGTATTACTGGTAGCAAGTAGCTTACTGTACGACGCAGCGTGATTGACTGAGGGCATGGCTGCAGTATAGTATGACTGGTAGCAAGATGCTTACTGTACGACACAGCGTGGTTGACTGAGGGCAGTGGCACCAGTAGAGTATGTCTGGTAGCATGTAGCTTACTGTACGACACAGCATGGTTGGCTGAAGGTAGTGGCTGCAGTAGAGTATGACTGGTAGCAAGTAGCTTACAGTACGGCACAGCGTGGTTGACTGAGGGCAGTAGCTCCAGTAGAGTATGACTGGTAGCAAGTAGCTTACTGTACGACACAGCGTGGTTGACTGAGGACAGTGGCTCCAGTAGAGTATGTCTGGTAGCATGTAGCTTACTGTACGACACAGCGTGTTTGACTGAGGCCAATGGCTGCAGTAGAGAATGACTGGTTGTAAGATGCTTACTGTACGAAACAGCGTGGTTGACTGAGGGCAGTGGCTCCAGTAGAGTATGACTGGTAGCAAGTAGCTTACTGTACGACACAGCGTGGTTGACTGAGGGCAGTGGCTGTAGTAGGGTATGAATAGTAGGAAATAGCTTACTGTACGACACATCGTGGTTGACTAAGGGCAGTGGCTCAAATAGAGTATGTCTGGTAGCATGTAGCTTACTGTACGACACTGCATGGTTGACTGAGGGTAGTGGCTGTAGTAAAGTATGACTAGAAGCAAGTAGCTTACTGTACGACACAACGTGGTTGACTGAGGGCAGTGGATCCAGTAGAGTATGCCTGGTAGCAAGTAGCTTAC
>NQII01003537.1:1867-40727 GCA_002778355.1 Clitarchus hookeri
GATAAACCGGAATCTTAAATAAATGTTAAGAAAATGGTTCGGCACGCGAGAGAAACCACGTACGTGCAGCCGGTTGGAATCGATCCCAGAACCTTCCGAATGATACACAAGGCTAGGGAGTTTTAATTACTTAAACACATAAAACGTACGCGCCTCGTTTTCCCCTGGGGGACAAGTTCGGCAAACGAGTAATGTATAAACTAAAAGAGAGTGTTTACGTGATTAATTTAAAACTTCTTTAATCTACTTTTTTTTTTCGGAATCTTTCTCTCAGCGAAGTTTGTCGCTAAGACGGCTATCCCGTGCCAAAGGTCGTTGGTAATGATTACGAAGCTTGAAAAGGGTATATATACCTACGCGGTTCTCTTTCTGCTTTGTGATAAGACGCGCCGAAGGGGGAAAAAAAAGTCTCCCGGAAACTTTATTTCTACGACTGCTCTGATTTTCCAGCCAGTCTCCCGTCGGAAATAATTTACTACGTGGCACGGGGGAATTCTTTCGTCTCTCGTCTTCCGCCATACAAATTCTGAGACTGCACGAGCAACAAAAAAAAACAGTTTCATAGAAGCAAAGCAGATGAGGGAACGCCAAAAAGAACACACACTTCTGTCTCCCCGCACGCGGAAAGACTACGCCGCCAGAAAACAAAACAAATTGCAAGACGCGAAACTTTAAATCTGACACAAGTTCTACGTAAATAATTTTCACTGAAGCGGATTAAATCTCCGAGGAGAAGTGCAAACAAACAGGTCATCAGAATAAAGATTTATAAATATTCCATCTAACTTGGTTTGCACACGGTGGGCACGGTGTAATTCATAAGATACAGATGTAATTTTTTTTTCTGTGTGTAGTGGATTACATATAACTATAGACATTTGAGTAAATGCGTAATAACCACGTACATTGGAGGGCAAAGAAGATACAACGGCCAACCGCGTTAATCTAAATGGAATGATAATAATTATTACCCCTCAACAGTGCGTATGATGATGTAATAAATGGTTCTTAACAGAACTTTCGGTGGTCGTTTTTCATCGGTCGGTATGGAAAAAACGAAACGGCCTGCACGTTCCCCAGACTTAACGCCCATGGACTTTTGTATGTAGGGGACGTTAAAGCAACAGGTCTACACAGACCCACCGACGACTCCCAAAGACATGAAAGGCCGTATAACACGAGCTGGTTCTGTGATAAGTCCACATGAAATTCGACGTGCGCTTTTGTCCGCTCAGGATCTCTTTACAGCATGTATAATTGCACAAGGTCGCCAATATGAACACCTGATATCATAATTAAATAACAAAGGAAGGGTAGCGTGAGTAAACAAACGCCAGCTACACGACGCTACGTCGACCCATTGTTTCGTGCGGCGGGGCAGTTTGCTTCGTCTTTGGCCTTCGGCGATCTTCAATGACCGGCAAATGCCCTCGTATTTATTACATCTTCATACGCACTGTCGAGGGGTGCTAATAATTATTATCATTCCATTTAGATTAACGCGGTTGACCATTGTATCTTATTTACTCTCCCGCGTACGGGGACGTTACCACATCATGTTATTAACGCATTGGACCCACGAAAATTTTATCTGAAACATTTTCTTGTACCGCTGAAATAGGCGGTGTTATTGAGGTGGCCTGCCTTAGGTATCTCAACCTGTATAATATATAATATTCTAACAACAAACCAAATGTATAATGATACATTTGCTATTTAGTTAATCACTCATTTTTTTTGTTATTTTCACTTTAGCTATCAAGCGTAGTTTGAAACTGCCATGCTTTGCTTTTCATTAGATTACTGGTTTACATTTATTTGTATCGCCATATTGAGATGTTACTAGGTTACGTGGAAGAAACGGCGGTTTCACTTTAACTTCAATGCATGTAAAAATAAATAAAAAAAAAAAAAGGTTGATACAGAACCTTTAAGACTATTCATGCCTAAACTACCTATGCGTAAATGTTAAAATAATAAATTATATATATATATATATATATATGAAAGAGATTTCCTACTTCAACTCTTACCTCGTGAAGATACGGAATATATAATGTTCTCGTTGTTCCCCGCCTTAAAAAAATGCGTGGCCACATTCCACAACTAAAGATAGCACCCACAAAGAACGGAACATTATCTTACTGTCGCTCCTTTACAACAGACAACGTTTTATTAAAAAAATGTTACGCGTTAGTGATTCTCCAAACATTTCACTCCAAAGATCAGATATTTTCATCCTCCGACATAAAGACAGCTCCACGCGCGAATTACAGCGGTCTTCCGAGAGAAGAAAAAAGAAAAAAAAAGAGGGAAGAAGAGAACTATGAACAATGCTAAAAATAGTGTACTATCAAGCATCTATCAGCTGGGGACTCCAGCTACTGTCTTGGCACTGTAAACTTTAACCCGCGAAAGATTAACTATTACTTACTAAGGCTGCATGCCCACCCTTTCTGCTGAACCAAAGTGTTTCATGTGTGTTGTAATTTAATTACGTAACCGGAATTGCACGTATAATTCTCTTGAAATGTGGTAAATTTATGGACAATGATTGTAATGTGGTAATGTTATGGTCAATTAAATTAAATATGCGACAACAGCAAATTACGAATCTACTTACTTTAGTGACACGGAAAATCACTGGCACCTACGAAAATAAACATTTTAAAATGTATACTATTTCCAGCGTAACCTTCCATTTTCAGAAAATGCCACGTTTGAACTTTATACATATACAAATATTTAGTTGTATGCTAGTAAAGTTAACGTTACCGCAGGGTTTCGGTTAAAATGTGCACTGCTGCAGAATAATTCGTAACAAATTATGTACATATTTACTGTAATTTCCGGGAACATTTTAGCTTTCTGTTAAGCATTTTCATAGCAGACTAACACGTGTGTGCAATGAATGTTGTGACGGTCAGTCAACTCTTCTCCCTAGCGCAAAGTGGCTCTGGCCTTGTTAGACAGATTCACTGAACAGTTATGATGACGTCGACAGCCCTACGGCTGGCAGGAACCGTATATGAAACACGAGGCAGATCGATTTTGGCCTTCTGTGAATTTTCCCGAACACTGATTCACCCATCGCTAACATAGACATCAGAACGACGTGGTCAAAAAAGTAATGAACATATTTGTTCACATTTGGTTTCGCAACGTAAATTATTTTTACTAACTTGAATATAATTTAGTTAACATTAGCCAGGCCAGTATGCATTTGTTCCGAAGCACTTATTTACAAAAAAAAATTATACTCTAACCTCAAATCCATTCTACATTGTTTTGATAATGCTATCGGCATAATAACAATCCAATGTTGAAACACGGATAGTGGTTACTGCGCAGCTGGTATGCGCGCTCTGCTACATGTTTCCTCTATTTTATTAACCCAATGAAACGGCGCGACGATGAATACCGCGGCAGGCGAAGACTACTACAAGGGATTATTACGAGGCTGAGGTGGTTTGTCATTGCCTTCTGCAGTATGAATACGTTGGCTAGACTCACCAATCAAATGTGCCGTGGATGTACCCCGGGTCACTTGGTGATCGGGGAAAAAAAAAAATTAAAAAAAAAAAATATATATATATATATATATATGAACAATGTAGGCCTTTACACTATGTCGAGAGAGGCTATCTTCTTCTAAAGCATAGGAAAATGTTGCGTATAACCCATAGAAAAATAATAATGCATTCCGAAACATCCGAAGAGCAATGCAACACAATTCTGGCAACTTACGACCTAGTTTAACACAATGGAGTACAAAATTAAGGCAGTTTTTTCCTGGTTCAACATTGGAGTGCAAAGGGATAAAGGCCGTATGGATAGTGGTATGTAGCCTAGTTGGAATTTGACTTCGACCCAAACAATGAGTATTTATAACAATTTCGTACGCAAAGCAAGTATCCAATCTTCAGTTGTTCCTCAAATGTTATTGTCAAAAATTTTAAATTTTAAGTCTAATACTTGTTTTGGCTGGAATACACGTCAACTATGCATATAAATGTAAATTGTAAAAAAAAAAAAAAAAAATGGAGAAAATTTCAAAACGATCCGTTAAATGGTGTCCGAGCAATGACGCGTGGTATTTCGCGGTTATGCCCGAGATGTGTGCGGTGGTTGGTCAGCTTTCCGTAGCCGCAGAGAGCTGTGACATGACGTCACGTCGGGACGAGAGCCAATCGCAGGCCGGAGCTGCGTGCACCCAGCAGTGGCGGCGGGACAATTCGCAGTTGAGTGACCACTTAACTAGCCGGTAGTTGATTGCACACTCCTCGAGAGTTGCCGCGCGCCCACTTACTGGCCTCTGCAATCTGAACGCCGGGTCGTTCATCCTGCGCTGAGCATGCCTTCTGCGCAGTTCAGTTTGCCAACAGGACTGACAACTGCTTCAGGTAAACATGCCAAATCTGTTGCATCGCAACTGTATTAGTACTTTACAGTTAAATCCACAGAGGTGATGAACCCCTTACGTGTTGTTTCGGGTTAAAAAAAAACTTACCGTTGTTTTTATTAATTAGTTATATATATATATATATATATATATAACCTTTATTTATTAGTCATATCATAGCAGCAATATACGGCATATAAAAACACTGCTACTTAAATTAATTACAGAAGAAAGTATATCTTCAAAGCGCCGGCTTATCAACTGATCGATCAGTCATACACACACACAACTGAATCAAGATTAAATTACAGAATAAAAATACATATCTTACTAAAAATTATTTGAGTAAATACTAGGATTTTTAACACGACGATGTTCTAAAGCTCAAGAAATCGGATACACATTGAAACATGCATTTGCAATAACTGTTGAGAACTTTCGGTGAACTCATATCGAGAATTTTCATACGCAGCTCACATATCATTAGCATCATAAACATTTTTACATCAGAGTTATAGATAAACTGCAACTCTTGGATTATGTTTACGTGATAGGTTAGTTACAAAAAAACGTATACAACAATCTAATACTAGCAACGTGCCTTCAGCATGTGTGTGTGTTACTGATACTTTCAAAAACTAATTTTGAAAAACTCTGTTTTATAATAATCAGGTTGATTTTACGTAAATGGTGTTACGAAAAGGTTGAAGAAAATATTTAGTATCAGGTACCGTCACTTAAAATGCAACCGTTGTCTTGCTACCATCGGTGTGTAAAAATCTCGCCTAATTTATGGCCCTACATTAAGGCCTGAAACAGAAAGGTGACATTCTGCCGATGTCNCGGTGTGTAAAAATCTCGCCTAATTTATGGCCCTACATTAAGGCCTGAAACAGAAAGGTGACATTCTGCCGATGTCATCACATTCACCTAAATCTCAAGTTAGTCTCTGGATCACATTACATTTTCACGACTTTAAGTTAAGTTTAACTACAAGTTAGTCTTTAGTTATATCATCCGAGTAATGTAATGGGAACTGGAGAAAAAAAAATGTTGGCAAAGAAATTTTTCCAATTGAAAAATAAAAAAATATTTCTTCGGCGATTGTGACAAGCTAGACTGGACAACCGTAGCTACAGCAACTGCAATCTTCTCTGGAGGGATACTTATAGTCTATTCGAGTTACCTTTGCACTTTCTAGGGGCCGCGGTTGTGAAGTGCTACTCGCCTCCCACCTAGGGCGAACAGGGTTCCATTCCCGGCGAGGTCGCTCCCGGTCGGCGGGTTTTCTCCGGGATTTCCCGTTCCCCCTGCCCTTGCATTCCGGCGCTGCTCCATACTCACCTCGTCGGCTCTCAACACCTCGATGTTAAGAGTCGTCCACGTCTCTTCACTCCACTTCACTCCTCTCCATTCGCACTTTCTGAACCAAACCTTTGAAAAATCGCATTTTGTATGACGTGTTTGGTTGTTTCCTGAATACGCTACGCAACGCAAGCTTTTTAAACTTCTGTTAACACAAAAATATCTTGATTTTTGGTTAAATTAAACTTTTACTTGTATTGATTTAGAAATTATAATATTTAATTTATAATTAATACGAATAAAAACAGGGGTAAAATAGGTGTGTTGGTAATGCCTAGTAAAATATAGCTCTCACGTAAAACATTATTGAAGTGAACGCGCACGTATGCGTTGCGTCGTTCCTTTAGAGTGATTTTCTAGACTTAAGTTATGCTTAGCGTGAGGTGGAGGGAGTAGCTTGAAAGTAGAACTTTAGTCAGAGAAGTTGAAAATAACCATGAAAGGATTATGTAAACGTCTACAGTCGGTTCACGACTGGAATAACCTTTTGAAAATCAACCTTTGAAAAAACACCCTAGTCGTTAACGACATGCATATAACATTACAAACAACGGCGAGCCCGGATACAGTTATGCCGTTAGGTTGCCAGCACAAAGAAAGGAAATAGTTCCAAAGTTTTAACGTAATTGTTAACTTATCGCTTACAAATGGGTGTCGAAAAGAATTGGATCTTATTATGCCAATTATTAATGACGTGATGCTAACATATTTAGATTTCAACGTTTCTCGCATAGTCACATGATTACGCTCAAGGTTAAAGTAACGCGACCATTTGTTTACTAGCCTTCGTAGTCCTTGTGGTGTTGACACACGTGCCAGAGAATTTGTGCGATTATCTCGTTTAACCTATAATAATTCATTTATTTGTCTTGTTTTACTAATATCCGCTCTTTATTATTTGGTTTTTAATAACGTATGATTTTAATTTGTGCTCACTTTCAGTTCTAATTTCTTTTGTTTTTATGTGTTTCGTGCACGTGTCTTTCCTTTGCCACTCTATTCTAACGTTGCAGTATTTGCACATAAGAATTGTTTTCACATTGTCGAAGACGTAGAATCCTTCACTCGCAAACTCTGCCGTCCTGTCGAAAACCGTCACAACAATTTTTAAATAAAGTTTTACAATTGCGTGAAACATCCGACTCGACTACCACGCCATTTTAACGTCTGTAGCAATTTCGATTAATACTGATGATCTTGCCTTCGATGTACGGGAATTTATCGAAAGTCACTAACAATCGATTGTAAATAGACAACAACTATCGATTCATCAAAATACTCGCATTTTGTGTTTATAGAATGAAATGTTTTTTTCGCTGGCATCGCATATTCTTTTGTGTGAAATTCTCAAGATTAAAAACTTTTCGCTTGTGGAATATCCATTAATAATAGATACATTACATGACTTTTATAATGGGTACGTGCATGTACGAACACATCTACACACACAGTGGAATGTAAGCATTGCATGTAAACATTGCCATGTGACAATGTCACATGGCAATGTCTGTTTACCTTTGGCGGAAGGATACGAAATGGGCTTGAAAGTAAATCTTTAGCAGGGTTTCAAGAAAGTATCTTCCAGTCATGAACCGACTATAGTTTAGAAAACAATGCTGTGTAACATGGAAACAATAATTACGAGAAATTGCAGTTGAAAGCCACCAGCGAGAAACCTCTAACGTTAAAAAAAAATTAGAAAGGATTTTTTTGTAAATTATTAAATGTAGCAGACAATGAGACAATGCAGTTTTTGGCAAGGTTCCAGGACGTGTGTCAGTTGACATATATCAAAAAATTAATGTACAAAAAGAGAGGGAAATATACAAGGAAGAACTTGAAACAATTAACAGTGACCAGTCCAGAAATAGTTCACTTCCGAAACAGAAGTATAATCCAAAATTTCGCTGGACATACAAGACACCTTAAAACAACTTGACTACAAAAATACACAATTTAAAAAAAAAACGCGAATTTCTAACACACTGCAACGCAGTTCAAGTGCCAGCTAGACGGGGGCCTTAATGACTTTGAACACTGCGAGTGCATGCCCAGCTACGACCGAAACAATAATATGTTTCGCACCGGACAATTAATGTTAACAAAGACTTACACGAACTCGAATTACGTGCACGAACGACAGTGCTAAGCGCGATATTTCCAGCTGTGGTATCTCCCGGGAATTAGCAACGAGAAAATTCACCAGTACATCAGCGGAGTTCGGCCGTGGTAATAATCAGGCTAAGCGACTCCAGTCGAGCAGCTACCCCGCCAGTTTGAAATATTCTGTCACTCATTTTACGTATTTTCTCTGTTTCGATTTTGCATTGCAGTGTTGCAATTTTTGTGTTCGTTAATTGGCACATGATGCATTGTTGCATGTCGCTGCCCGGTGTTTCCTTCGAGTGGGAAGGCGTCGAGAGTTGGAGGTCGAGTTTGTAACGTTAGACGACGCGAGCGGCCTACCATAAAGGACGCCGCCGCACACGCCGACAAACTTATCGCAGCTCGCGCCTCCTTGACCCTGAGAAGCTCATATTTCTCCATCTATCACGCAGGAACATCGTCGGCATTATCTTTCCCAGAACAACCTGGATTGCCTAGAACGTTCTAGACGGCACTTTCCTCAAATATAAATACCACATGCGGGCCTCTGAGGGGGGAGTGGNTGATTAAGAGCCGAGAGTTTGGCGTCTCGTGCGAGAGAGATGTTTCGCAGCTGCTGCGGGGCATTCGTTAATCACCGCGATTATCTGTTTCCGCTTAAAAGCCGATTTTACAGCATCTAGCCCAACGATGGCCATAGCCAACTGAGAGATAGAGATAGAGATAGAGAGAGAAAAAAATAAAGAAAAACAAAAAGGAACAGTGTGAGAGAGATGGTGGGGACGGGAGGATTTGAAGGCTACCTTTGCTTGTTCGTTAATAGTTTTTTTTTCTAGAAGAGGTAGGACTTAGGTTTTAAAAAAATTCGATTAAACTTATGACATTCAGAGCTAAAGTATTTATACTAATGTTTAATTTTGCTGTCTACGAAATATATTTTTTTTTTTTAGTTTAATGACAAAGAAAATATAAAATTTGCGTTTTTAGTCGTCGTAATGCTGGCGTAATTAATTTGGTTCGGCCCGCACGTTCTTGAATTGCCTATGGGAAAATGGTATCGATTAAGTGAAAGGGCCCCACTTCGAANGGTGATTCCGGAGCGGCGAGGGACGACTGCAGCGATCTGCGAGAGTGCGTCGGCGAGCTTGTGTGCAGTGAAGAGACTGATCTGCGGGACTGTGGACTGGATGCGCGAGTGAAAAGACATTCCGGACGATGGAAATAGACAGTTTTAACTAAACGTGTGGAGATAATTGGAGCAGTTTAAGGGATATTAGCAAGAGTAAAGACTGCGATAAAGACTTTAATTAGAGTTGAAATAGACATTAAACATTGCGCTCACTGTTAAATAAAAAGATAAATAGTGGTGACAGATACCTTCATGCCATAAATAATAGCTGTGTGAATAAATAAGAAATTAAATTTAGTTATTTTATTCTTATCAAGACCTCCAGCCCTCACGAACTCAGATACGTCCCTCAGGCGTGCCATGTAACAGTATTACACATTATGGATCTGTATAATTACTTCACCAAATTGCTACGTCACTTTAAGTCACAGCGATTTTTTTTTTGCGATCTGCCGAAACGTGAGATACTTTAAGCCCGTGGAGGAAAAAAAAAATCATTGCGTTGTGTTTGGGCGAGCCCGTTGGCAAGGATGACAGCGCGCCGACTTTGTTTTCCATAGACTTTATAATTTTTCGCTTTTCGTGGATTCTCTAAACGAATTTCAAGAACTTGACTTTTGTAGGCCGAGGAGAATTTTCAAAACGCGCTCCATTTACGGCGCTTGTATAACACTGGCGGTCCAACCTGTGACNAGAGAGAGAGAGAGAGAGAGAGAGAGAGATGTTTCGCAGCTGCTGCGGGGCATTCGTTAATCCCTGCGATTATCTGTTTCCGCTTAAAAGCCGATTTTACAGCATCTAGCCAAACGGTGGCCATAGCCAACTGAGAGATAGAGATAGAGAGATAGAGATAGAGAAAAAAAAATAAAGAAAAACAAAAAGGAACAGTGTGAGAGAGATGGTGGGGACGAGAGGATTTGAAGGCTACCTTTGCTTGTTCGTTAAAAGTTTTTTTTTTCTAGAAGAGGTAGGACTTAGATTTAAAAAAAAAAATCGATTAAACTTATGACATTCAAAGCTAACTTATTTATATAAATGTTTTATTTTGCTGTCTGCCAAATAATATTTTTTTTTTTAGTTTAATGACAAAGAAAATGTAAAATTTGCGTTTTTAGTCGTCGTAATGCTGGCGTAATTAATTTGGTTGGGCCCGCACGTTCTTGAATTGCCTATGGGAAAATGGTATCGATTACGTAAAAGGGCCCCACTTCGAAACCCATTATTCCGTGGATTTCACCCCCGCCATAATGCACACCACCCGCTCGCATTATTGTTACCGTAAAAAAAATTATTTGCTTTGATTGTTTATATACACGTTAATAAAAACAACTTTTTTATTTCTTTGCGTGTGCGTGACATAGAGTCGCGAAACCGTACGGAATGAATATCAGCCACAAGGGAATACGCTACGAGTGGAATGTGAAATAACAAAATGCGAATTAACAACGATGTAGTGTAACGTGGACCCTCGAATATTCTTCGATAGCATTTCGTTTTTTTATAGTTTTGTATTCTCTTTTAATGAATGAGGCGAATAAAGTTTAGTATTTTCTCCTGCTATGTTGNTTCGTTTTTTTATAGTTTTGTATTCTCTTTTAATGAATGAGGCGAATAAAGTTTAGTATTTTCTCCTGCTATGTTGTTGCGGAGAAAACAACTATCAGTAACTTCGCCTAATAATTGATTGGGAGGGAGGGTACTTCTGCTGATGTTAGGCGACTTCCAAGAATAGTTCTGTAAATAAAAACAAAGCTGAATATTCCNGGAGGGAGGGTACTTCTGCTGATGTTAGGCGACTTCCAAGAATAGTTCTGTAAATAAAAACAAAGCTGAATATTCCGGTTATTTCGTTCCTTGTCCTTAAAATAAGCACTAACACTTAAAAAAATAACTATGTATTACATAAAAAGTTAAAAATTAGCACCTGTTATTTATAGGACCACAAACGGTCGCCCATTTGCAATAGTATCAATCAAACAAAAAACAAGTGAAATGTAACAAATCCTAATGTACGTAACAATAACACACATTCTCAGGAAATAATCACGGCATAAATTATGAGGGACGCATATTTGCAAAACACATACGAAATTTAGACAACATTTTAGGAACAACTGAAGATTGGATACATGTTGGGCGTACAAAATTGTTCGGTGCGAAACATATTATTGTTTCAGATGTAGCTGGGCATGCACTCGCAGCGTCCAAAGTTATTAAGGTCCCCGTCTAGCTGGCACTTGAACTGCGTTGCAGTATGTTAGAAATTCACGTTTTCCCGAGGAACTATTGAGCGTGCGTCAAATGTGCTGATATACGAAAAGAACATATACTTCAGGCGAGAGCTGTTGAGTGCACATCAGAACTACTAAACTACTCAAGAACTCTGCATTGAACCTTCCTTCAGACTTCCCAACAATAAAATAATAGGGTCACCGCTGAAAGTCGCATAGGTATCTGGTACATATTCTCATTCATTTCGCTTAGAAACTGTTCCAATTATAAGCGACTTTTAAAATTCCAAATACTTGCTTTCCACACGAAAGGAAACAAGGCGGAAAGTGAACTGAACATATAGATATATGTACAACTCAGCGAGTTAAAACTGCATATATATTGTCAGCCACCTCTGCAATAAAACGTCGAAGATATGATTACGCATGTAATTTACACTCTCAACGTTACAACACAGGTCATATCAACCTGAGAAGCGAACAAACACTACATTTAGTATAACTGTTATAGAGTGCCTGTCCGCGGTGCGACTAGAACACTGCACGCCAGTTCAGAGCCTTGCGCTTAGTGGCGATGGCGCACTTGACGCGCGAGGCAGTGTCGCCCTTACCGCTCCTCCGCATCTGGGCCTCAGACGTGGAAAACAACTCCAGGCAGGCGTGAGCCTTGGAGCCTCGCCTGAAAAACGGCGCTGTTAATACACAAAGCTCAACAAAGTTCCCGGTGGAACCGGCGCTTTCCTCACCAAACCTCCCCTCCTGGTGGCCGATACCTGTTAAAACGTCATACCAGGAGCGCTTCTTTCTACTGTACGTTAACTCCAGCAAACAAAAGCTAGATCGGCTCTTTTGTTTCGCAGGGCGCCACCGGGAACTTTGAATTTGGAGTCCGTCATACCGGTCCGAAGAGAAATTTTAAAACACAAAAGCTAAATACTTACAACACAATGCATTTAAACACTACCGCGCTCTCGCTTGTCCTACCACACGGAAAAGTTAAGTATGACGGCATTCCCTTAGCACATTCTCGGCCCAGTGCAACCAGGCTACGCAAAGCTCAACAAAACGAATTCCTCTGTAACTGTGTATTGCAAGTCCTTGTGTTTGAACCTGAACTGAAGGTATGAAGNGGGGGGGGCGAAGTGCGTGGCCTAACGAAGTCCCGGATTCCGGGCGAGACATAGATGCGTACACCGTTTTTGGCGTTGAAGGGGATCAGTCACCGCCATCTTGGATTTAGAGTCTATTCGCGGTATCTTCACACTTTTCGAATCGAACCTTTGAAAAATCACACCGCGTACGACGTGTTTTGTTGTCTCCTAAATACATCTTGTATCTCAAGCGTTTTTAACATAAAAAATACCTTTTTTTATATATATAAAATTGAACTTTTCTCTATAAATTACAATATTTCATTTACAATTAATACCAATAAAACAGGGGGGGGGGGGAATATNAAAATATTATTACACTGAGTGCGCACGAATGCGGTGCGTTGTCCCTCCGGCGTAGTTTTCTAGATTCGGTTAAGCTCTGTTTGCACAATGCGGAGGAACATCCTGGAAATAGAACTGAAGCGGGGCTTCAGAAATGTTGAAAGTAACAGTGAATGTACTATATATATATTTCACCATGTGCTACTTTCCAAAATTTTAAACGAATTTTTCTTTTGCACGACAAAGCATAAATAATAACTTCTGAAGCTTTATCTCATTATTACAGCTGCATCGCCTTCACTAATTAATATGTGATTACCTTCCCTTACGAGCGACTGCAGTAATGATACTCGCAGAAGTCGCGAGACAGTATAAACTCTATAAAATGTATAAAGAAATGCCCTATGCTTCGGTCGATCCTTACAATAACATACCAAATATGTGGTGCGGATTGTTGCGAAAAGCCCCCGCGCATCTCTGTTACTGTGGTACGCGGATCGTACACGGATTGGCTTCTCGGCATGAGCAAGGACATAAAGGTGAGCCTCGAACCCGGGAGCTCGGCCACAGTTCTCCCGACTCACGGACCTCGAGGGGCCGCGGTGTTGTAGTGGTTAGACTACTCACCTCCCGCTACGCGGACCGGGTTCGATTCCCGGCGGGGTCGACCCCGGATTCTCGTACGTGGGGATAGTGCCGGGCGATGCCGCTGGTCGGCGGGTATTCTCGGGGATCTCCCGGTTTCCCTCGCCCTTTCATTCCGGCGCTGCTCCATACTAACCTCGCTTCACCCTCACCGGGCTCTCAAGACCTCGGTGTTAGGAGCCGCCCAAATCTCTATACTCCACAGGCCTCGAAAACATCTTTCGAAACATCGTAACCAAAGTAGCTGATATCTAGCACGGGTTTTATTTGCAATGACGTGCACAATGCACGGCTAAGAATCCTTTCTCCCTTATAAAATTTACAATATTACTGCCAAAAAAAGCCTTTATCAAAACAACAAATGATGCAACAGCACCAGTTCTCCGCTGTCAAAAATGTTCCGCTGACTTACGTCATGTTTTTTTTTTTAACGTGAAGGGATTATTTTTATTGAAGTTGTTTACGGAGCACGAAATAACTACAAAGCAACGGTAAAGCTTAATAAATCAACCGGGTGCACGCAGGGGTGAAGTGTGTGGTCTTCGAAGAGCGTGTGTGGGCTATTGTTAGTAAGTACACCCTCGCTGGTCCAGTCGAGGGGAGGCCATGCTTTCGACCTTTGACCCCGAAAAGAACACAATACCTTCTCTGGGGGGCACGATAACACCGCAGGTCTCTCTCCCTTCCCCCTTCCCATTTCAATTCGGACGTTTAACGACTTGAAAGCCAAGCAACGAAAATCCCGCCACCAAGGGAATTTTTTTTTATAAATATCCTAATGAGCGCGTGATGGTTTACTTAGGATCACGCTTGATCCCTTATTGTAGAGTCTCCATCAGGCAATATAACGTGGATATGCATTATGCAACAACGAGAAGTTTTTAACTACATCTACCGTACTTCAAATCAGAAAATTTGGCTAGTTGCAATAAATTTGGCCAGTTGCAACAATACTAGTCTATATAATTGGCTCAAGGTTAGACAAGCACTTTTGCAAGCCTTGCTTCCAGCACTTAATGAATGTGCCACATGTAAAAATTAACATTGGCTTGGAAATAACGATGCGATAAACATACTTCTTTTCGGCTGTTGAGAAACCTGAAAATGTGATATTTAACAAATAAATAATTAAACAAGATAAAAAAAACTTTGTGCTAAAAAAAAAGTTCTGATTAACTTTAAACTAAAACTTACTGCCTCTGCTGATTTTGCCATTAACTGTCTGTAATCGAAACGCTAATTACGAATGTTAAATACACTTTCTATTTTCCTGCCAGGTATTTTCATATACAAGCAACAGTGAAGGAACATTAATTAACTTCGAAATTGTCCGCACTGCTGTTAATCACCTTTGAAACTTCAGTTCTTCAGGTAACGGACAACACTGTAACGAAGCGCTCGAACGTAAGGACGAAATTGCATTTCGTAAAAATGAAAACCTATAGTTCTTCGTTGAAACAGACAAGCCTGCAGATCAACTCACTCCATAACGACTTGATGTTAATTTTGATGACGCAATGCCTAATCACGTGTGGTGTAGATGGATATTACTGTCATGCGTTGGGGGCAGTGGTGGCGTAGTGGCCAGGGCGCTCGCCTCCCTCCAAGGCGATCCGGACTCGATCTCCGGCGGGTTCACTCCAGGATTCTCGCATGTGGGAATCGCGCTGGACGAGCCGCTAGCCGGCGGGCTTTCTCGGGGTACTCCCGCTTCCCCCGCCTCTGCATTCCAGCGCCGCTCCATTCTAGGGTCTCATTTATGTCATGCCCGGGGATGACGGTCACCTACGGGTCCCAGCTGGAAAGACCGTCACTCGGAGGGTGTTGCCTCGCCCTGGGTGCACACGCCATTATTATTATTATTATGTCACGCGTTGCAAGGACGACAGAGCTAAAAGTGATATTTTTTTAATTAATTGATGTTTACCACAGGTTTGTGTAGTAAATAAGATCTTGACAACCGCTATAACGAGATTACAGGATAACACAATACTGTGTGATTGCAAGGAGCAAGGAAGGAGTAACAACCTTCCACGGCAGCAAACCAAATGACAAAGGCCAATAGAAATAACGTAAAGGAGGAGCTCGGCACGTGAAGGAATATACACTGAAATTCGAGCCCTTAACAAACATACTTCTGCAGCATTATAAGGTTTATTGGTTACTTCAGCAGCGCTAATGATTACTGAGCGAGTTACTGAGTCGTCTACCAGTATTTCAATAATTATGAGTCAATGAAAATAAATCAGCGATTTTTTAATGCTTCAATCAACNAATGAAAATAAATCAGCGATTTTTTAATGCTTCAATCAACCAAAAAAAAGTCTACAGAAATTAAAAAACGGACAACAAAATTAATCAGTGAAGCATTTATTTCAAATTTCACAGAATCATATTTATAAAAAAATTAACACGACTAAGGTGAAGTGTGGCTTGAACATGGATTAGAACTCGGGACCCTGTGCGTTATATAATTCGGCAAGCTACCTTTCCACGAAGGTTCTATTACGTATGAACATAATATAGCTTCAGCGTCCCAGAAAATAATTACCATGAATTTTCTCAAAGAAAACGTTACTTTCTCTTGCTGGTTCTATTATCATCGTGGCATTATTTGGCGATATATCGATCACGGAACGATATTTCTGAAATATCGCAACTACAACGCGATACGCAATGTTAGCGATATGCAATGTGGGCGATATGCGATATTAGCGATATGTGATGATGGTGATATGTTGGCGATATGCAATAATTATTTGCGATATCACCATGGCCGATATTAGCAATGCCGATATTTGCGATGCATCGCCATCGACTTCGAGATCACTCTGAGAGCAATATGTCGCACCGATATTGACATGGACTACATGTTTAATAAATATTGGAAAATGGGTATCGCGAAGCCCTATTATCAAGTGACTTTTCTCTCATTTGTTTTGTGTATGCAACAGTTTGGCGGGAACAGGGTAATTGTAACGTAATTCACAAATAACAAAGCTGATGTTTATTCTCCATACATGCGATCGGTTTCAGGTATCTGTGGAATTAGTGGGAACAAAAACACCAATCCTCATTACATCCATTTAAAAACTTTCTCAGCAGACCTAAGCCCAGCAGCACTATTCTGCTGAACACAACGTGCTTCTGGAATACGGGTCGCTCTGATGACAAGCTGCTTACACGAGAAAAAGCCAATTAAAATCAAAAGTTACGCTCCGCCACGACAAACTAAAAAATAGGAAAGGGAGGAATTTTTTTATTTCTGCCCAATAACGATAGCAGTACTTTAAAAAGCTCTTGCCCCAATACGCTATCAACTCCTTAACGAACAGACGATTGCGAGAACAGTCGTGGATTACAGAGAAGCAAAACAAAGGCACAACAAAACACAACGCAATAATACTTTCCATCAGCAGAAGTCACGAACGAAGCTATTGAAACGCAGCTTTTGAAGTACATAATTACTAAAAAATGCTTTTTTTCCAGTAATAACAGAAACACGAAAANGGGGGGGGGGAAAGGGGGGAGAGTGGGAGGGCACTTGAAAGTAAAAAAAAGAAGGCAACCAATGAGAGATTATTTCCAAGGTACACGAGCAACGAGTTACATTCATTTACCATCGACACGCCGGTATTTAGTCATGGTAAGTTGACAGTTTTCTGAAGCCCTACTTAACTACGCAGCTACAATAAAACGTGCAAGCGATTCCCGCCTCTAAGGCACAATCGCAATGGCTTAGATTTGAAAAATGAACATTTGTGCTCTTTGTAGAACGAGGTGGACAACGGGACCTCCTGAATATAAAAGCCCCGAATAAGACCCTCGCAGCCAGAGATTCCGTGGACCTACATGAAAAAGGAGATAATTGAAATGTTAAGAGTCCGCAAGACTGAAGTCACGAGGCACGGGATAAAAGAGATGAAAATATAGAAAGGAAGGTAATGAGAAATAAATTTTAAATTTTGCCTAAACTTTTAACTCAGCCACTATTAAGGGCACTGCCTACCGGCTGGCAGCTGCGAAATTTAAATAGGAAATCCCATCACATATTAAGGCAATTTTGGCACAGTGCGTTAATTTCAAGGACAAGCGTTAAAAAAAAATNAATAGGAAATCCCATCACATATTAAGGCAATTTTGGCACAGTGCGTTAATTTCAAGGACAAGCGTTAAAAAAAAATGTATTCGTCATGAATTTTGTTAGGAGAAGATCCCTACGAGCGTATATTTTCAACATAGACAGGCAGTATGTACTTTTTGTAAAACATAAATTTTTAAAAATTCCTTGCAAACAGGCTATACATGTTATGGAAACATTTCCGCTGCAGGGAATGTCTCATAAAAAATTTTTGCAGANATTCCTTGCAAACAGGCTATACATGTTATGGAAACATTTCCGCTGCAGGGAATGTCTCATAAAAAATTTTTGCAGAATAAATTTGGTTTGAAGCGCCTATCTTTAAAATTAACGCGTTGAAGCGAAATTCCCTTGGCATGGGGTTTCCTATTTAAATTTCGCAGCTGCCAGCATGTAGGCGGTGCCCTAAAGCGTTAAACTTAGAAATTCTCCGGGGGCATTGTGTAACCTCAGATCTCCTGGCAGCTCCCCCTTCTCTACATATTGAAAGTAAGTAGGGATCCACTATTGTATCCAATGGAGACCGTGAGTGCCTAAGAGTAGAGGTGCGACAGCTGCTTATACCGCCAACTCCACCCGCACACGCCAGCAAAATGGCGTCGCTGGCCGGCAGCATGCCAGAACACCGTCCGCCAATGGGCGCCTGGAAACTCCCTCGCCAGCCGGCAGCCCAGCCAATGGGGAACATTTCCCAGCACGCAGTAGACAGTCGGACACAAGGCCTGTTCCCAGAGCCTCGTGCAGGCGATCAGAGACCGCGTACGCAAGCATCAAAGGAACCGCCACGCCGTTTCGCCTCTGCGTACTTGTCTACTCTGTGTCCATACTCCAGTCCGCCCCTGGGTCGGATCCACGCGACTGCCGGCTCGGTGCCGTGAAACGCCGAGTCATGCCGAGGGTTGGAGCTGAAACCGTGGGCGGGACGACCTTCTTCACGCAGGGGCATGACGCCCTAGCGAGCAAGGCCACGCGGTGGGCGCACACTGGGACGCAGCATCTGCGTCACACAGAGCTTGTTAGGCGGCGCGAGGTAGTTGATGCCTCCTCTACGCGAACATCGGGCGTACGAGACTCACGCCTTGGCGAGCAAGGCCACGCGGTGGGCGTCACGCAGAGCTTGTCACACGCGCGAGACTCGGAATGCGCATCCTGTGTAGACGCATGCAGTTGGCGTGATGACCCCACATTCTCAATCAGGTTCTCACTCACGTAGAAATGGAAAACTTTGGGGCTACTTTATGATATCCGCAGAAAAATAACTACATTTTAGCGTGGTGAATCTGAGGGAAAGAGAGCTACTTACGGGAAGTTCGTACTAACACGTGAATCATCAGATGCACGATTAAAAAACTACTATCACTTCAATAGGGACTAATTTGAGATAGTGCATATGATGACTGAGTGAGAGAGAAGTTTAATCTCGCCACTTTGCACGCACACAAAGCGAACGCACAGGCCTCAAACCGGAGACTGCGCGCAGTAAACTACGCCCAGCGTACGGCGCGCAGTAAACTACGCACAGCGCTCGGCGCGCAGCAAACTACGCACAGCGTACGGCGCGCAGTAAACTACGCACAGCGTACGGCGCGCAGTAAACTACGCACAGCGTACGGCGCGCAGTAAACTACGCACAGCGTACGGCGCGCAGTAAACTACGCACAGCGTACGGCGCGCAGTAAACTACGCACAGCGTACGGCGCGCAGTAAACTACGCACAGCGTACGGCGCGCAGTAAACTACGCACAGCGTACGGCGCGCAGTAAACTACGCACAGTGCACGGCGCGCAGTAAACTACGCACAGCATACAGCACGCAGACCGCCTACAGTAGCGCGGGAACACGCCTGCGCTAGGCCTTACGGCCCTTTCACAATAGAAAACTTAAGCATTTCACTTTACATTTCCTTTTCCTTGACGAAACTACCGATATACAATAAAACTTATTGTTAAGTCAAAGTTCAGACACTGAAAATCGATTTTGCAATCTTTGTAAAAATGTGTATCTTGTTATGTAAATCATTACATGTTATCCAGGAATGCATTTTACATACTTGTTTTTGAAATAGGCTTAAGCATTTATGTTTAAATTTCGTTTCAAACAAAAAAAACTTGTTTCTTTTCTTTATTCATAAATATAAATTCATCGATTTCCTCTTTAAATTACTACTGTAAAAAAAATATGTAAATCCACACGTACAAAGTTTTGGTAGTTTTACATTTTTGTATATGTAATTTTGGAAAACAACTACAGTATGTGTAATTCTACACAAATATTTCTACGACTACAGAAAGGCCTAGAAATCTCTGTTTGAAACACACGAATGTATAGATGTATTACCTAGAAAGTTGGTGTGAGAATGCACGTGTGCCATAGTGCACTTTCACAATGACTAAATATTTGTAAATTTATACTAACAACTTGAGTGAAAATTCCATTATGAACAAACAAAGAATGAATCTACGTACATAAACTCAAGCATCATATGCTTGAGTATCCAGCCCAAAAAGTATTGTTTTAGGCTATTTAATGAATGTGTTAAGTGATTGCCTTGAACAGCTCAGTCGTGCCATGGTTACAAGGGCTTACATAATTCAGCGAAAATAAGCATGGCGGGGGAGTAAAAACTGTTTTGAAATCGACGAACAGAAGACATTACGAGATGATGCCAAACACAACGTCAAACACAACCAAGTCTTGCATCTACCGCCTGGCTTATATACCATTGTACCGTCTAAAACTTATTATTCCTGGTAATTATCCCCCAAAACCATGAGTTGCTGGCAGTTTAGTGGTTACGACTTTTCTCTCCTCCGAGGGTCACTGGTTCGAATCATGTCAAGGCCAGAAAATTTTCAGTTGGTGAAATGCACGAGAGTTGGTGGTCCAAGCCGCAATATATAATTCGCAAGTATTAAGGGTGTGTATATAACGTAATTTGTGTCTACAATTTTTGGAAAAACTGAAAACCGACACCTGCCATTGTGCAAAATTACACAAACATTTAGAATTATTTTCCCCCTTCTATAGTCGTACGTGTTATTTGACACAGCAGCTTGTATTAGTACAAGAGCCGTGGCTTTATTATTTTAATTGTTTTAATGGCAGCTTTACTGTGACACAAAAGTAAAAACACGCGAACATGGTTTCTGTAAAAATTACACGGATGTTGGCGGAAACTCTGCTACCACATACATTCTGTGTAAAATTACATAATTTATTTTTACAGTGTACATAAATTTGCCATGTATTTAATTTAGACGAACTTGTTTTGATATAGCGGGATGAAAATCGCCCTATAGTAAACAAATATTAATTTCACATTACCTCTGATAGATTCTCGGCAAAATGGCTGCTTACTTTGACTTTTCTACTTTTCGAAACCGTAAAGTTAAAAGCGCTTGATTTTATCTTGACAGTTGCATCGTGCCAAGCTCTACGGGAAACAAAGTGTCGGAAAGTAAACGTAAAGTCAAATGCTAAAGTTTTTATATGTATAAGGGCCTTCAATGGGCGACTCGCAACCTACAACTATAGTTTTTATTTTCCTGCACTACGCTGCGCTATTTCGATATACGCAAGACAGACCTGTCGCTTCTGTCCAACAAGCGGCAAGAATAAACAACATAAGCCCCGACAAACTTAATAATAAAGAAAAACACAAGCAATTGCGGTACTGTACCGCCATACTATCCATAATAAAACACGTTGAGATCTCAGGGCCTGGAGTCAGACAAGTGGATTAAATAAAAGGAATAGCATATTATGGAGGGGGTTCACCGGTGCTTTTTACTTAAGTTCTGCGTACGACCGTCATCACGGAAAGCAGACGGCGAGGGGAACGGGAGTACACCGAGAAAAATCAACCCACCAACTGCGTCCGCCATTTTTCTAACATGCGAGAATCCGGATCGGACCGACCGGGAAATCGAATTCGATCCGGATCACCGTGTTGGGATGCCCGTGCGCTAACCGCGCGGTCATCGAAGCCCTTCACTGTAGATTTCAGAACAAAAAAGGCCAGAAGCCAAGCATTAAGGCCAGTAGTGAGTGTTCGACTGATAGTTATCGAGACAATTTTAGACCACTCAATGCCTTCCCCATCTACCTGAACACTACGCTATGTACATCTTATTCTCTACACTATATGTATATAGTAACAGATTTCGTCACACTTCTGCAACTGGTTACAACCAAAACTGGTCGGTCAAAATAAAAATTCACAGAGCTCGCGTTGTTGGTGACATCGCAGACGGCAGTAAATTGCATGGAAAATGTGCTCGAAAGTACGTCCACGACGCCATTTTGTTGACCGTTCTGCTGCTGAACGTCGACTTCAAACACACTACTAAATAAAAAACCTGCTTCTATTCTTCATTTTAAAATGATTTTCTATTCGTCGAATTCAGATAGAAGGATCACCATTGCACCAATTAAATTTTTTGGAATTTACTGCTTACTTCTAACTTATTACTTAATTTTTTTTCGTTGTGCAAGCCCCTTGATGATAAAATACACGTATCGACCGGATAACGCGGAATGAATTCTGCCTTTCTAGCCTGCCTTGTCCACCACAGTCACCACGCCATTTAGGCGGTTCTAATAAACCTACAATTCGATTTCTGCTGATTGCAAATGCTGTGAGTGACAGAATCAAATCACTGCCTCCCCCCACCCCCTCACCATCCACCATACAGCATGCTCCATCGCCGGCAATTCGGCCGCAGCAGCGGAGATACGTAATCCCGTACAGCTCCGCCGATCTCTTGGCGTAATCCGGAGATGGAAATTACGATCATTTCTCTCCGGATAGGATTTTATTCTACCGGCTTCAATATTTCACGCGCGGATTTATTGAATCTCCCCTACTTGCAATACAACCACGAAAATATTACGGGGATAGCATTTCCTCCTTCTGTCCATACATACGATTCTCGACATAATAAAGTTGAAAATTAAAAGCCCGTACATAAGTGCCAATTTAAACTATTCGTCTATCATAACAGTGCGGTATTACCAACACAGCTATCAATTTGCTTTCTCTTTTAGCAAGTTTCGTGGTGAAATGTGAGAGCCGTAAAATCGAGATGTATTTCCACTTTATACAGGAGCGGAGCGGAATTCGACCGACGAAACTTCGAGAGAATGGGAAATGCACGACTCATGTTACCGCCATTGAATATTAAGGGAAATACAAGGCTTTAAAACCCAAGATTTTAAATTGTATTTTTTTTGCAAAATATCGGAAACTAAGAGAAATTAAATTACAGTTCTCAGAACATGGTTTTATGTTACAGGGACCTCCAATCTAAGAGCATAATCTCCCAACTCCCCCCCCCCCNTCCTTAACCTACAGTAATCATGTGTTTATACCTCCCACGGTAATGAAAATAACAGGGGTGACCACCCTCTTATTGCAGACAACTTTTTTTACTGTCAGGAATTATGAACGTCTGATGCTGGTTTATTGTGTACTCTGACCTAATTAACAAATATGGCCCACCGTTTTCGTGTACAAAACACACAAAGTTCCGGATGCAGCAATGCAGTACCTAGCCAGTGGCAATACCTTTGTGTGTCTATGGTATGATGCCGTGCCTACTGAACAGACGACGGCAATACCTTTGTGTGTCTATGGTATGATGCCGTGCCTACTGAACAGACGACGACAATACCTTTCTGTGCCTATGGTATGATGCCGTGCCTACTGAACAGACGACGGCAATACCTTTGTGTGTCTATGGCATGATGCTATGCCTACTGAACAGACGACGGCAGAGGACATTTGTCACACTTGCTGAAGACAAGATGTGTCATACATTGATAAGGTTAACGGTTCCGAAGCTGCCTGTTTTTCTTCTTCTACATACACACATACATATACACGACTTTGCGATGCGATTGGTGCTAACAGAGGAATGGGCCATGATGCCTCAAGAGCTCGTCGACAACCTCGTACTGAGCACGAACACACGGCGCACATCCTGCATTGCCGTCGGGGGTGCTCATGTCCCCAACTGAGGACTGCATTTTTCTTTCCTGCCGTCTGTCACATGCACATGTCCATGTTCTGTCCTGCTGTGCTCGGAACCCACTTTTGAATAAAGGTCATGTGGATCCTTTGTATTCCTCACTTGGCCAGCGTTGCTCACCTTTTCCATGCTCTTACATATTGACGATGTCATGTATGATACGCTTTATACATATTTAGAACACTGCGGTGTGAGGTTACACGTGGAAACCTGACCTGGCCTTAAATTTTACAGAAAAATGTATTACTTATGTAGCTTGTGATGGAACCCACATTTTCTAAAATACGGTTAGAAACGACATCCTGAAACTCGGGAAAGTAAGAAAATGAGCGATATCATGCATCCTTAAAGGTGTTGTTAAGGCACCCGTCTACCTGGCGCTTGAACTGCGTTGCAGAGTGTTCGAAATACACGTTTTTCAACGAAACTATTAAGCGTGCGTCCAACGTGCTGATCTACGAAAAGAAAACACACTTCAGACGAGAGCTGTATAGTACGTTCAAAATATCACGTACGTTAGAGACATCAATTCAGAGTACTCCAAAACCGCTAAAAACGGCCTTTCCAAGGCGCTGTAGCTCAAAATGCACGCATCAGATACATACAATACTACTATAGGGGCCTGCACTGAACCTTCCTAAAGACTTCCCACTAATAAAATAATATGGTCACCGCTGAAAGTCCCATAGGTACACGCAGCACGACGAGAACACTGCACGCCAGTTCAGAGCCTTGCGCTTAGCGGCGATGGCGTACTTGATGCGCGTGGCAGTGTCGCCCTTATCGCTCCCGCGCTTCTCGGCCTAAACGTGGGAAAAAGTTCCAGGTAGACGGGGACCTTAAGTACTTTTCGCAGCATAAACAAGCTTTTGAAGCAAAAACTCGCATCACAATTATTACTGAATATCCACGCGCCCAACTCTGAGGCAGGGTTACTTATAAGTTCGCTTACCAGTACGAATCCCGTGTGAGCCACTTATGTTACAAAATTAGCCACACCTTATTTAATATCCAACCGAGATGCCATCCAGCAGTTCAGCCGAAAAAAAACACAACGTCAGGCCCTTTAATTTAGTCACATAAACTGTATGATATGAAGATATTTAGTATCTTCTTGCCTTTGATTAATCTAGGATATGTATGTCAGTGTCCAGCCTAATATACTGTAATTCGACTTGAAAACGTTTAGGACGAAAACTGTACCTAACAGTCGTCTGGCAGATATTTTACGTAACGTACATTCCTCATAACGGGTTTAGCCCACCGAGGCTGTGTAACCATATAAACTAAGCGCGAAACATATAGCAGTTTATTTCATTAATTAACTAAACTAAATTAACGTATTTACGCTTTACGCTGGTGCTTTGTAATAGCCACTGTCTCACAAATGAGGGAGGTACTATATATCCTGGGGGCTAGTGTGATCGTACAACAGAGGGAATACAAAGTAGACAACGCATTTCAGATACGCGTTAACAAATTTTTTTTTAAGTCCATTACTGATTGTATTTTTTTTTTTTTTTTTTTTTTTTTGCCATTCGAACTGTCAAAACCACGTGCGTGGCTTTCAATTACGTTTAACACAGCGTCCACGCAAATACGCGGTTTTGAAATATTAGAGTGAATTTCGAGACTAAATAACGTTTTCATTAATTGCACGGGTCTGTCGGAATACGAGACGTACGGGCCCATCTTTTGTCGAGATTTTAAAACAGTTTTTCCGGCAATAAGGGACGTGAATCGTACTATAATTATAGTATGCATTTGTACTATAATTTACAGTTTTGTACGATGTACTACAACTGACTCATTACAGTACGCAAAAATACTATAATTTAACAAATGAGCCACAGTATGGTAAAGTGACCGAATATCGGATACCTTTCCAAAAATCCCGTAGATGTACAGAAAGAAAATATATTAACCATCTTTTTGTCCATTGTTTGCTTGGTTTATCGTAGTTTAAGCTGTAACCTATCTGTTTCAAGTAAGCAACTAATTTATGAAATTATTAAAGTAATCTCTAAGTAGTATAAAACAAAGTAGCTTATCCGCGTCTGTCTGTGTATTAGCTTAGTACTTCTAAACTACTTAATGGATTTAATGCGGTTTTCAACATTATTTAGAGAATTTATTGAGGAAGGTTTTGGTGTATAATACATTTATATTTAATGTAAGGATAGTAGAGAAATGTCGAACCGTTTGTAATCAAGTCGTAAAAAACCGCTTTTAGGGCGCTTACATGGCTTGCGCTGACTAAACCGTAGGAGATACTTCAAATTAATGTACTACAGAATTGTAGCTCTCAAAAAGGTCTACAGAAAAGTTCGCGATAGCATATGTTTATCTTTTAAGGATGACCCACAGTAACCATTTTTGTCTTTCACAGTATCGCTGTAAAAACTCAATTGTTATCGGGCGAAGCCGGGCCGGTTCGCTAGTAAACACTAAAATAATGCGAACTAACCAGTTTTGAAAAAAAAGGGGACCTTAAAATCGAATAGTAGGTTTTCTTAGTATTGGATGATGGAAAAAGAGGTATAGTCCTCCCAGACAATTGAACAAGCAAAAAACATGAATGTAAGACTAAAAACTTTCATTTGTAATTATATGCTGGTAATTATATATCAAACACAGATTGCAGCGAAAATGTATTCCATATAAAAATTATTTGAAAAGATCTACATAACAGATTTAAATGTTACCGACTAAAACCACCTAACCCAAGGACTGTAGTTTCCACACACAACATTATTCAGCTTATTTTATCAACGACAACACACGTTTCGTGTAATTGTAACAGGCGGCGAATGCATCGAATCCGGTCCTCGCCAGGCTGGTCCGCGATACGGCACAGCACAACAGAGGTATTCTTGATCTGCACTGTCACCCGTACAAACAAGAGATGGGTCATCCTCCGAATCAGAATCTTCCGAATCACGTGCCCTAGGGAAATGGTAGCTTCCTAGAGACAGATTTCATTGCTCCCCTCTTCAAGATCTCAACATTTTGTACACGTTCCTTCTTGCCCTCAATTGAAGGATCCTGTTCACGTTTCCTTAACTGTGCATTTTCTAAAGATGCTGTGAGTGGTGCCTTGTATGGAGATGAAGTGACGACGGCTGTTTGTCCTGTCCTTGTACCTCTTTTAGAAGGCCCCGGCAAGTTAGGAACTGGGCGTTGAACCATTCCCTTCGTGCTCTATGTAAGGACCTTTTGTGCACACGACGTGTAGGCGCAGTTGTGAATTAATACGTTCAAAATCATAGAAGCCAATTCTAGAGCACACGTTACTCTTATGTTTCAATTGTGAGCCGAGCTTATGGGTAACCAACAGAACCTACGGAACAGGGGTAGATAAAGTTTTCTTTGTGAGTTCCAATTTCCCCGCCAAAACGGTATCCAGGGCTTCGCCATCGTCATTTCCTCTACGCTTATGAAGAAGAGCGTTAACGAAGGTGTAAACAAGTGCACTGCAGATAACGCAGACTGGTCATGTCGGCGTACACAAGTGCACTGCAGATAACGCAGACTGGTCATGCCGGTGTGAACGCCATCATGCGAACCAACATCCTGTACCGTAGTCGTGATGGTCTGTTCAGTGGAGAGGCTAGTGTGTTTTGTCCACCGTAGGTCGATGTTAAGATAACTCGTTACACTGCGCACGGCGTCACACCCTCCTACAGACGCCGTGATCAAGTACATCAACACTACAGTAACTCTCGATCTCTCTTTCCTCCACTACTTCTCTGGCCTGCCCCATGTTGCTCCTGTGCTTTGTACACCTTTTCACTACTCATCTGTAACGTGTCTTCGTAACAGTCGTTTTTCTTCAAAATCCCAGCGACGATAATGGGGGACAAAGCGAGAAAGATGTTTTNCGTTTTTCTTCAAAATCCCAGCGACGATAATGGGGGACAAAGCGAGAAAGATGTTTTTTATTAAGATTGTAAGAATACTCCGAATAAACCAACTGCAAATAGCCGATAGAAAAAAAACTTTTCCGACTAATTAAAAATAATATAAGCATAAACAAAAGAATAATTATTATCATTATAATCATTACTTTAAATGTTTTCTAATGATAGGCCACTAGGAAATTACCCTGAATTAAGTATTATGCACGCTAATGCACGAGTTGAAAGAGTCGAGTACAATCTCAGCAGCTGTGAAATCCTCTTAATTGCACGTTCGGTCCCGGTTATCTTTGAAATTTTGGAAGTGGCGATAACTTTGAGTTGGCTGAATATATTTCAACCGATGCGTCCGATGAGAGAAATAGTGTTTAGAATCGGTTAAGCTGAACAGTTGGAACCGAGCGAGGTGGCACAGTAGTAAACAATTAGACTCGTGTTCGTGGGGGCCTAGGTTCGCTTCCCATCCGACCAGGCCATCCTGGTTTCTATTCTCCATGCCTTCCCCGAGCAGCTTGCTCAGTATCTAATGACCTCGCTGTCGACGAGACTACAAGCCTCGCCTGCGTAACGAACAGTCGCCAAAGAGGTTGTAATAGTCGGCGGGTGCACGCGACTGCTAGAGCGCTAGGAGACTCTCCATGCCTTCCCCGAGCAGCTTGCTCAGTATCTAATGACCTCGCTGTCGACGAGACTACAAGCCTCGCCTGCGTAACGAACAGTCGCCAAAGAGGTTGTAATAGTCGGCGGGTGCACGCGACTGCTAGAGCGCTAGGAGACTCTCCATGCCTTCCCCGAGCAGCTTGCTCAGTATCTAATGACCTCGCTGTCGACGAGACTACAAGCCTCGCCTGCGTAACGAACAGTCGCCAAAGAGGTTGTAATAGTCGGCGGGTGCACGCGACTGCTAGAGCGCTAGGAGACTCTCCATGCCTTCCCCGAGCAGCTTGCTCAGTATCTAATGACCTCGCTGTCGACGAGACTACAAGCCTCGCCTGCGTAACGAACAGTCGCCAAAGAGGTTGTAATAGTCGGCGGGTGCACGCGACTGCTAGAGCGCTAGGAGACTCTCCATGCCTTCCCCGAGCAGCTTGCTCAGTATCTAATGACCTCGCTGTCGACGAGACTACAAGCCTCGCCTGCGTAACGAACAGTCGCCAAAGAGGTTGTAATAGTCGGCGGGTGCACGCGACTGCTAGAGCGCTAGGAGACTCTCCATGCCTTCCCCGAGCAGCTTGCTCAGTATCTAATGACCTCGCTGTCGACGAGACTACAAGCCTCGCCTGCGTAACGAACAGTCGCCAAAGAGGTTGTAATAGTCGGCGGGTGCACGCGACTGCTAGAGCGCTAGGAGACTCTCCATGCCTTCCCCGAGCAGCTTGCTCGGTATCTAATGACCTCGCTGTCGACGAGACTACAAGCCTCGCATGCGTAACGAACAGTCGCCAAAGAGGTTGTAACAGTCGGCGGGTGCACGCGACTGCCAGACGGCCACGCGCTGGCACGCACCACGAACATGCAGTATAAACAAATAAAAGAAGACCGGAATACCGTTTCATTATTTTATCTGTCATCACGAAAAGCTCGGAGTAAGAAAAAAAAACACACACACGTCTCCATCCTTGCTCGACAACGAGGAGCAGCTGTTGCGTGTAAGAATGGCCTCGCCGCGTAGGCAGCCACTTCCCAAAACACGACACGCGTCATTCCTGAAGAGCAAGTAACCGGCTCGTAAACGCAAACAAGAATATAAACCGAATTACAAGCTGTTCACGGTAAAGTGAGCATTTTTTGACTCCAACATTTGAAAATTACTAATAGACCACAACTATACACATGCTGCAGTGCACATCGGCTTGCCTGGCTTCGAGTCAAGTTGCCAGCGAATTAATTTCAAAACACATCTGAGGACTTGCGTTCGTATTGCAAGTGTAATGTTTACGGCTACTTGAAGTTAAGCGTTTCTAGTTTTACACACGTCAGAGTGCGAATTTGCGTATTGGTAACACATTTGCACCGCCAACAATTGCGCGGTCTCGCTTGTATGACGCACGAATAAAGTGATGAGGCCAACAGAAATGTTAATTTTTACGTACGGGGGATGAACACAAACCGGCCAGAAAATAGATCCTAAGCAGGGCTTTCAGAAGGGATCAACCGGCTGCGAACAGCATATACCCGTGAACGCATCATTCGACCTAATTGGTACCCTCGCATTAAGAGTGCGCAGGACATGAATTAACGTTAAAGAGATTAATCTTATTCTACAAGTTTACGGAAGCCAGTATAAAAAATAAAAAACAAAATGGAAGCCAGTATAATATATATATATATATATATATAGCTGACCCGGCAAACGTTGTTTTGCTGTGTCACTGGGAGACACCTGGTGGGAATAAATTGTAACCTAGATCGATAAATGATCGATGATAATTGATCAGTTATCGACCTAGGGTAAAATTTATTAAATTACTAATATCGCTATAAAAAAATAAGGGTTGGTGGTAGAAGGGTGAAAATTTAGGAGGGTATGTATTTTTTGATGCCACATCATAAAAAAATAAAAAATAAAAATTTTGTTCAAACAATTAAAAAAAATTGTTTGGGGGTGGCCACCCTTATTACTTAGGGGTGTAAAAAATAGATATAAATCTATTCTCAGACCTACTGAGTATACATAAAAAATTTCATAAAAATCGGTCCAGCCGTTTCGGAGGAGTTCAGTGACTAACACTGTGACGGGAGAATTTTATATATTAGATATATATATATATATATATATAAAGGAAAATTGTACGTGACTGTTTATGGTGACTTTAGGAGGAAACATTTTAGCAGGGTGATGTGTTTCTGCCGAACCATTTCTGACGACGTAAACGTTTATATTTTACTGTGGCACAGGACGATATCCAAAACAAAAGCACCAAAACGGCTACACAGTAAGTCGCAAAGTTGATCGTAAACGTTGTCTAGGATTCCGCGTTGGCTTCCAAAATATATGGACTTCCATTCAAATGACGTTAATTTACACGTGTCCCAGGCGCTCTTAAGAAGTTGCATTTTATCGGCGCGTTCGAGAAAGCGTTGTAAACGACTACAGCCAGCTCCCATGCACTCATAGACTGTATACACGCCTCATGTTCCCTCTTCGATTTAAATAGTTTTTCGTCCTAATTTCCATCCCGCACTTTTTTTTACTAAACTTTCTTGCATTATAAGAATACTATAATAACTAAATATATTTCCAGAACTTACAAACGTCTGGACGGCATTAATATTTTTTTCACTTACAATTAAATAGAGGTGATAAAATTAAGTATTTAATACATTGCTTCCGCAACGTTGTGACTATTTACTGTGTTCATCTTGTTACTGTTTATTTGGCCGTGTGCGTTTTCGAACTTGTGCTGTCCTTGGTGTTTTGTGTGGTTGGTTGTCTGACTGATCATTATAATTTTGATCCATTTATAAATTGGTGACTTTTTTGGCTGTTTTTTTTTTTGNGGTTGGTTGTCTGACTGATCATTATAATTTTGATCCATTTATAAATTGGTGACTTTTTTGGCTGTTTTTTTTTTTTGCACGTACATTTTGCTGATGTTGTCTAGCCACATTTATGATGTATTTTTTGTTTTTTTTGTTTTCNTTTTTTTTTTTGCACGTACATTTTGCTGATGTTGTCTAGCCACATTTATGATGTATTTTTTGTTTTTTTTGTTTTCGTTCATTGTCAGACTGGATCACTATAATTTTTTGATCCTTTCATGTGTCTATTTATTTTTACTTACTGCAGTGTATGTTTTCACTTGTGGTTTTGCTGTTTTCTTGTTGTCATAATTGTGCTACCTTATTTTGCTTCTGTGTCGCTCTTTGTCTAACCGGATCGCTGTATCTTGTTCCATATATGTGCTTATTTTATATTATCAAATTTTTATTGTATTTGTGTTTCTCATCCATATATTGTTTTTCGTTTTTTTGGTTACTTTATTCGTTGTCGATGTAGGCAATGTCGATCCAATCAAAATCCGAATTCAGATGTACTACTTCCGCTCAAAGAGACGATAGTAAAAGCAGCCCAGACATAGCTAATTTTCAAAACATTCCTTAAACCCACGTATTGTGGACTCTCAGATAAAATAATTTAATAAAAAATTCTGAACTGGATTTAATTGCAAAAAAAAAAAAAGGTAGATCTAAGATAACGTCTACGTTAGGGTTATTTGTACCTACCCAGTTAGGAAAGTTAAGAATTGGACCTCGTGAGCTGGTAAAACGCCAGTTCATCTTTGCCGACGTCCAGNACCTACCCAGTTAGGAAAGTTAAGAATTGGACCTCGTGAGCTGGTAAAACGCCAGTTCATCTTTGCCGACGTCCAAAAATTCATTCCACTTAAAATTATAGCGGTGATTTGTCATTTTCCATGTACGGAAGGAGAATAAACTGTAATTCGGTTATACTATATAACGTGAAAATGTCTGCTATGCACCGAAGGCTAACTTCCGACNACCTACCCAGTTAGGAAAGTTAAGAATTGGACCTCGTGAGCTGGTAAAACGCCAGTTCATCTTTGCCGACGTCCAGAAAATTCATTCCACTTAAAATTATAGCGGTGATTTGTCATTTTCCATGTACGAAAGGAGAATAAACTGTAATTCGGTTATACTATATAACGTGAAAATGTCTGCTATGCACCGAAGGCTAACTTCCGACNAAGGAGAATAAACTGTAATTCGGTTATACTATATAACGTGAAAATGTCTGCTATGCACCGAAGGCTAACTTCCGACGTTTATGTGAGTAACGTAACGCACATTTCGCGCAGTACATGGTGGGCTAGACCCATAATGGCCCTTAATTACTATTAAGATGGAAACTCCTGAGTGAAAGAACGAACTTGTTCTCGACGAGAATAAAACAACTGGAAAGAATAACCCCGGGAAAGGGGGGGGGGGATATTAAACAGGGCTCTGCATGCATCTTCGATTATTCGATACTACATGCACCAGAGGCAAATATCTAGGGTATAACTGGTATAGGCTGTCTCACGAACAAGTACACTTTTTTTTGACAGCCCTGAAGGAAGTCACAGCTATTTCCATGGATACAGCGGTGTCACCCCCCCCCCAATGATGATGATGATGTTTGTTTACATAAACACACTCAGCTGACTGTCACAACCTGCTCGGTTTATAAGCAGAAAATGTTTTGCATGGAAATAACTGTACTGTAGGCTACTTTCACAACTGTCATAAATGTGTACTCGTTCGTGAGTCACACTATGTGGCTAGTACCCTGGTCGTCATTTGAGGGGTGCTACTTGCCACTTGACAGTTAAGTAATGCTCCCCCCCCCACCCTTATACACCTCAAACTATTTTACGAATAGTGGGAACTGTAGCAAAGCACATACATGTATAATACAGTTCACTGTTTTCTACGGGCGTTCTCACAAGAGGTCTAGGATGTCATCGTGACAAGTACGACATGACTTCGCCAGCCCCACCCTCTTACGTACACAGTAACAAATTTTTGTACGGTTTACAAATAATTGTTTATAAATAAGTTGCCAAACAGGGTTTCTTGCAGCCGCGCAACAGAAATGTTGTATCTTTACAACGCATCACTTTACGAAACGTAAAATAGTTAACGTATCTCCGTACTAACGATGAACTTGAAGCCTGCAGTCTTGGCAACTTAAGAGTCGAAAGAATTCTTTGTAGATGTACAGAATCGATTTTACAGTGCAGGCCAGAAATGGCCCGCGCTGTTACAGTGACGCTGGGCTGTGTCGTTGTGTTTGCTGTAGCGCATGGTTGCTGGGAGACTGTTGGCAACTGCTGTCTCTTCTAACGCGTCTCACTGTTTTGAACAGGGTCGCCATTTTTGTGCTTGTTATACGAGCAAATCTGTGTAAATACGGCACTGTGCTAGGCCGGCTTAGTTATTCTATTTGAGTCCATAAAGCGTACCTTTCTGGCATTTGGCTTAAATCCTGGAGATTTATACACGAGTGTATATTTACTATATCATGAAAATTTTCTCGGCATGTGATATTACCTCGGTTTACCAGAAAGAAATGGAAATTAGTTACAGAATTATGTTCTGGAAGAACAACGCAATTTCTCCGGAGAGACGGCACTTACAATGGCGTGGGATGAGGGCGAAGGATCGATCTGCGTGTCCGTTTTGAAACACCACGTGATTCTGCCGTTACCGAATATTACATTAAGAACATACTTATAAACATCAATATGAAATATTGCACAGAATGCGAGGTTTTCTTCAAAGAATATAATATGGACTTCCACCTATTGCAGAAAAAAATAAATAAATGGCGTGTGGGGAGCGCACCCAGGGCAAGGCGACACCCTCCGAGTGACGGTCTTTCCAGCTGGGACCCGTAGATGACCGTCATCCCCGGGCGTGACAGAAATGAAACCCTAGAATGGAGCGGCGCTGGAATGCAAGGGCGGGGGAAACGGGAGTGCACCGAGAAAACCCGCCGGCAAGCGGCATCGTCCAGCACGATTCCCACATGCGAGAATCCGGGAGTGAACCCGCCGGGGATCGAACCCGGATCGCCGTGGTGGGAGGCGAGCGCCATGGACACTACGCCACCGCTGCACCCCTATTGCAGAATCTATTACTGGACAACGAAATCTGCACATGAGGAGTTTGCTGGAAGACCTTTATTCAATCAAACCGTTTATCGTGTCTCTTATTGTCCACAGGTAGTTAGGTTTTTTTTTTTACCAAGTTGTGAATGTTATCTAAATCTACGTTGGTAGAATAAGAATTGCTGTTATATCCTTGCCTTCCGTTACTGAAAATAGTAGCTGTTCCTTTAATGTGATTAGTTACTATTTATAGTTATTGTTGTATTTTAAGAGAAACCCGTATGACTGATGTATTTTTGTTGCAAACACTGCAAGTCTCTAGAACCTAGAGGGCAATTAGAACAAATCCTACCAGAAATTCGCAGTATAATAACATGCACTACGGTAAGAGCAATTGCATATTTTCTGCACAATTAAAGGATTATTAACAATTTTAATGCTAATTTACGACAACCTAATTGGCAAGATGTGGGTAGGAGGGTNCGGATCGCCGTGGTGGGAGGCGAGCGCCATGGACACTACGCCACCGCTGCACCCCTATTGCAGAATCTATTACTGGGCAACGAAATCTGCACATGAGGAGTTTGCCGGAAGACCTTTATTCAATCAAATCGTTTATCGTGTGTCTTATTGTCCACAGATAGCTAGCTTTTTTTTTTTTTTACCAAGTTATGAATGTTATCTAAATCTACGTTGGTAGAATAAGAATTGCTGTTATATCCTTGCCTTCCGTTGCTGAAAATAGTAGCTGTTCCTTTAATGTGATTAGTTACTATTTGTAGTTGTTGTTGTATTTTAAGAGAAACCCGTATGACTGATGTATTTTTGTTACAAACACTGCAAGTCTCTAGAACCTAGAGGGCAATTAGAACAAATCCTAGCAGAAATTCGCAGTATAACAACATGCACTACGGTGAAGAGCAGTCGCATATTTTCTGCACAATTAAAGGATTATTAACAATTTTAATGCTAATTTATGACAACCTAATTGGCAAAATGTGGGTAGGAGGGAGTTACAACCCCAACACCCCCCGGTTACACCCCTGTTACCTGCAATTATTTCAGAATGTGATGTCCTTACTAGAGTCTTTCTTACAGCCAACTCCTCAATTTAAATAATTAAAACAGGAGAAGTTGAGAAGATAGGGAATTATTTTCTTCGTACTTTTGCTAGTGTAATTACTAAAAGGTAACCTAAATTAATAAGCACACAATGCCCTTTTAACAAGTAATTCTTTCCAACGTAAAATAATTTTGACTACCTCTATGTAACCTATCTGATCGAAAAAAATATTTCCATTTCTGATGGATAATAATACTTCATTGTTTTTCGACAATGCCTTCGGCAGCGCCATTTCGAGAACTGTTGAGCAAACGGACTTTCAATATTAACTTGTGGTAAAATTCGAATGATTAGGTAAAGGCCGACCTTACGACTTTACCGCTGCTCGAGAACTCGCAGCGTGAAGATCGCGCAGTTCAACGAAAGGAGCTCGACACATTTCACTTGATAGTCTTCAAACGAACACTTTGATTTATTATTTCTGCCCATATTTCACTCCTCAGCCACCGGTAAAAGTTAAAAAAACTCCGTGAGTCTGGTGAGAAAAATACACGCTTAAACCGGGTAATACTGAGAAATTATTAAAAACACAAACATGTACGCGATTCTTACTTTAATATGTATTAAATATATATTTTAATGGTCACAAAAATACAATTTACATTTGTAATAATACGCGAGACTTACAAGAACCGTTCATAATTCGCTGCCCGCTACAGTATAAGATTAAAATATGTGCAGTTAGACGTCAAATGGAGAATAGGAGTCCCTGCGACCCCGACAACATTTTATCTCTCTGCCAGCTACGTATATACATGTAACTCGAGGAACTTTCTAATGGCGCCAACAACCCTTCAACTGTCCCTCGTCCTGCAGTGCCAGATTTGCCTTGCCGGTGACGTCATACAGTCATAGGGACACCACGTCATCTAACACTTGCACGCCACCAGTTAAGGCGCCCGTCTACCTGGCGCTTGAACTGCGTTGCAGAGTGTACCAAATACACTTTTTTCAACTAAACTATTAAGCGTGCGTCCAACGCGCTGATCTACGAAAAGAACACACACTTCAGACGAGAGCTGTTAAGTACTTTCAAAATATCACGTACGTTAGAAACATCAATTCAGAGTACTCCAAAACCGCTAAAAACGGCCTTTCCAAGGCGCTGTAGCTCAAAATGCACGCATCAGATACATACAAAACTACTATAGGGGCCTGCACTGAACCTTCCTAAAGACTTCCCACTAATAAAATAATATGGTCACCGCTGAAAGTCCCATAGGTACACGCAGCACGACGAGAACACTGCACGCCAGTTCAGAGCCTCGCGCTTAGCGGCGATGGCGTACTTGATGCGCGTGGCAGTGTCGCCCTTATCGCTCCCGCGCTTCCAGGTAGACGGGCGCCTTAAGAGTTAGATGTAGGCATTTTTTTTTTCTCGAGGGCTGGTTTACAAAGCGCTGAGGTGACCATGTATCAGGTACGTGTGAACTCTCGAAGGCCACGAATCCCAGACGACGGCTGTTGCAGGCAACATCCCTCTTCCAGTTGTCAACGACTCCGCTATCTTCTGCCTTCATCGTCGACGGTAATCAACGGTGGTTCACCCTCAAAACGGAATGTGCTGACGCACCTAGACTTTTTTTTTTTCGAACTATAACTCGGGTACCCCATAATGACTTTCGAGAGCCATCGAAAGTGCGTTAGTCACGGACAACGGTAAATATGTCCTTACTCTCTTCGCTTTATACTGACGAGAGAGAAAAAATCGTCCTGGTCTAGCCCACCGCGATTTTCGGTAATATATTCATGAAACACGAGTTTCTCGAGTGCACTTACCTATACAAACGCATACTAAGTAAGTTTCGAGTACATCCACACTTTTTAGTACCAAGAAAAACGAGAAGTCATAACGATGACAACAGCTTGCCTCAAGTCACAAATTATAATCACTTACGCCTATTACATAATTTATGGACTACTACTGAAGGCAAGTAGGTAATTTTTTACAAATAATATCATCGCCAAAGCACAATTCAATATGTCATGAGTAGAGACCTGAAAAATTCGCGTTTTCCATTCGGGACAAGCTAGAATTCGAAACCCCGTACGTTTGTATTGCTAATGCTATTGGTCCATCCGTTAAATTACACCTCCTGGACAACTCTGAGCCAATAATAAATACACAGTAAAATGCAGACCGAATCACGGTCTTCCGCTAATACAACAAGCAACCAATGAACAGTACTATCTGCGTGATTTTGCATGCGAAAATGGAGTATAGCCTACAGGTCATTGAACTCGCGAATTTTTCAGGTCTCTAGTCATGAGTTCACCTTCCTAGTTAGTTGTCTCATCTGTGTTTATTTTATAAAAGGAGAGCCTTGTTCTACGAACATGACGACTAGAAAAATATACTCTGCATAACAAAAATTGTGTTGGGTGTCTCGTGCTAAACAGTGATATATTCAAACGTTACTAAGGAAAGCGAGGGGGATAAGTTGGCTTCTCGGTGGCCGTGATCACTAAGGCGTAGTGCTTAGCGACGAGGAACACCCGGATACGCAATAATCCCACGCACAAAGCACCAAAGGTTTCGTGCGCCCTCTGCAATCTACAGGTTTTCAGTCCAATTTTATCCGGAGGTTAATCTAGAGGCTCCGTCGACTTGGAGCTTCTGTGCATAACAGCCCAACGTCAAACACACATAATTTCTATAGTTTTTGCGTCGAGATGATAACTAATTTCTTAAACAAACGAGTGATAAATCGGGAAGGTTCACATTCGGAAATTGCACTGGTTGAATTCGCACTGTAAATGGATGCAGAATTCAAGTATTTCTTATTCTGTGACACCAACAGAATTGTGGGAGTAAAATATCGCTATTTATGTTCCAACCCAGGTGTATTTCCTCCTGCAAATAAAGTATGCAAACTTGTCGAGAGGTGCGACAACGGCTCGGCAACTTACGTTCATTGGCTGAGAGGTATGGAGTGCAATAGTGTGTACCGAGTGCAATAGTGCGTACCGAGTGCAATAGTGCGTACCGAGTGCAATAGTGCGTACCTAGTACAATAGTGCATACCGAGTGCAATAGTGCGTACCGAACAGACAGTATCGACAGTGATTTCAACAGTGCCTCACGAACTTTTGACATTGTCTATCACGTACACGGGCGCGCGCGCGCACACACACACACACACACGTGTGTGTGTGTGTGCGCGCGTGTTATATGGCTATAGTAAGGCCGAAAATTGCAGCAATGTGAACACGTGTGGACGACCAGGAGTAGCAGGTGTGTACGTTTAATTATTTCTCAAGCATAGTGTTCACAAAACTAATATTTCTTAACCATTGTATTGAAGGGCAACTAATAAGTTTGGTCAATCCAAAAATATAAGCATTAAGATTTCAAAGTAGGCATTTTTTAGTATTAGATATGGCACCTGAGGTCGCATCATAGACGGCGTTAATTGACAGTTCGAACTATCGATTTATTTTGTATTTTCTCCAAGTATTTGTTAATAATTATATAGTATAGTCCATACTGTATAAGAAGGCCGTTTTCTGACAGGTCTGCGAAAGTAGCGCCACTGTTTACGTCTGACTACATGTGACTATGTATCCTTCCGCCATCAGCTGGTCCGTCAAGTCGGGGATGCATTTTTTATCAACACGCTGTCAGCTAATTCACTTGCCATTGCACTGTTATACTAAACAAATTTTAAGATACTTTAAGACTGACATCTGTCTAAAAAAAATAAGTAGGTTATACAAGTAAA
>NQII01003537.1:42895-112835 GCA_002778355.1 Clitarchus hookeri
CCAGTTGTTCCGTCACAGGCGAAGCTCAGAGCGGGGGTAGAACAGGCCCTTGTGAGGGCCCTCGACCACCCAACCGGGGTTTTCACGTATTTCCGGCGGAGGGTTAGGAAAGGCAAGCCCCTCCGCCCTCCGCCACCCATGTCCAATCTGTGCTTACAGCGGTTTCCCGCCTCGGTCACTATTCTCCACCAGGTTACCCCAGTGGACAAGTTTGTAATGTTCTCCAACCACCCCTGCCTGAGGGGGAAGTGGTTGGAAGGTGGGGGTAGCAAACTCCTGCCTGGTTTCTTATTTAAAATTTAAATAAACTTAGTAATTTTGAATATTTCGGGACTTTTAATCCATTCGCACGTCACCAGAACTTCTGCCTTTATCCCCCCACCCCCCTCTTCTAACTAACCCTTGATGCCAAGCTTTGTGCCATCAGCTTAACACCCTTTAACATCATCACATTTTACTTCAAATTAACCTAAATTTTTTATTGAATTTAATTAATTTGAATGCTATGCGATGTCATACGAACGTAATAATCGCTGCCATTTTCTCTTTCAAGTTCTTGAATGTCTTGTTTTCCTTCAAGATTTTCGCTTTGAACATGTTATATTTTTTTAATTGAATCCAAAATTTCAGTCGCCGATCACAGTTTTTCTGACAATATTACTGGTAGTAATCTCATTGTAATAGAATTGTGTGCACATATTTAAAGTTGTTACAAAATAAAGACACATGTTATTTTAAAAACAAAATGTACAATCAAATGAAGAAACTGTGTTACGGTTTAACCAATTACAGGCTAAGTATACAATTTGCGACTGCTTGAGCCATTAAGACGGGATCTTTGCGTTCTCCGCTAAATAGCACATCCTGTTTAGCAAACAAATTAAATCAGGACGAAATCCAGAACGGTCTCGGATATCGGTGAGTAAAGAAGTCGTTAACTAACGCTGCCAGTCCTGAAACACGACGCGAGTCGGTTAGAGTCAGTTCGACTCGCGAGTTGGAATGGTGCGTGGAAACGACATTACAAATTTTAATCTAGGAGTTAAAGTCAAACTGCATTTTCGCTTGTCCAAGGATCTTCCACTTTTTAAATGTAAAAGTCGAAGAATTAAGACAAATACTCAGTGCGACAAAAAGTAACATGCATACATGTTAACAGCCGTGAGCTGTAAAAAAAAACACTTCAATGTATTTACTGTTTCTTCTGGGGTTCACGCAACCACCAAAGAAAAAGAGAGATCCTGACCAAAATGCAGTCACGGTGGTCATTACGTTTTAATTTTCNGGTTCACGCAACCACCAAAGAAAAAGAGAGATCCTGACCAAAATGCAGTCACGGTGGTCATTACGTTTTAATTTTCACGGAACTCCAAGCACGTGTTAGTTATAAAATGTCAGTGCGGCCTCCCAGGATTAACAGCTAAAAACCTGCGACTAAGGTTGGAGTGGAGTATGAGAGGTTTGGACGAGGTATTTAGAGCCGATGAGGTGAGCATGGAGCAGTGCCGGAATGCAAGGACGTGAGATCCTAGAGAAAACCCACCGACCAGCGGCATCTTCCGGCACGATTCTTAGGTGCGAAAAATCCGGGAGCGACCCCTCGTCCAAAGGAAATCACCGATGGCGTCAATTTTTGAGATCTTCTAAAACGGATTGGAAACGGCCTCGTTAGTACGGTCTCCAAAGTTGTGCCAGTAACAATAGCATTTATTTTTTGGCGTGTGTAGACACACTTTTATAATCTTTGGAATTTCATAAGATAAATCAAGATAATTCACATCCCGTGATGGCCCGCGCTGGAAAACGCCAATCACGTGCCTTCAGAGGATTGTCAGCTTTCGGTGATAGCAGGTAGCATTTACTATCAATTAGCAAATAATAATAATAATAATTGTAATAATAATAAAAACACGACCGCAAAAATACGGGTGCATGTAATTTGAAACTTTGTCCTCGACACTTTATACAAGATCAACACGACTACCGGAAGGAAAGCATCAACTCGGCAGTCTGTGAGCCGCAATGCTTTTGTATACTCCAGCGACGCGATAAACCCGAAAGCAAGTAATTTTATTTCGGCGGGATGTTTGACTTGAGGCCTTTTACTTCTCGGAGCTCGGGGTCAGAGCAGCTCCAGCCAACGCGGCCGCATTTCACAACAGCGAGCGAAACGACAGCTTCTCCTCCTCTCTTCTACCCGGCAGGCCATGTCTTCGGACGAATTATGGCCGCGTCAGACCCAATTATCTGGAGAACTACGGCGGCCACGACGGCTCAAGACGCAGCTGCCGTACCTGCGCTGAACGGAGGATGGGGGGAGTTGTGCTGGAGAGTGTGGAGGGGGGAGATGATGGCATATAGGGGGAGGGGGGCAGGAGCTGCAGGGCAGGAGCGAATCTAGACTTTCGATTCGTAGCATGGGAAGGGGACAGACTCTCATAGTTTTGGAAAGAAATAGTAAATTAATCAAATAAAACCAGTATTTAAAACAATTCTATTACAGATTACAGTCCAGTTTTAAAACATTCGCAGGACACTTCCATGACAGTGTGAGGGTTTATTTGAAAAAGGGGGTAGGGGGGGTGTCACGTCTCCTGTATCCCCCTTCTGGATCCCTCCTTGGACGGCCAGGGATGGACTGCACTTCCTCAGCGCATATTTCCTACAACCACTGTCCCAATCATTTCACCACTGCTCTGAAACCCTGCATGTGGCAGTCACAGAATGCAGTTTTGAAAGAAAAATATGAGACCATTAATTTCAGCTCTTTTTGGAATTTGCCATTGCCCCCTTTTGAAAACAAAAACGGAGAGAGAAAAGCCGTAATGCAACGCAGCCCAAAACTGGATTAACATACAAAAATAGAGAAGGTTAAAGCAATCATCTTCATGCTTTCCAGAAAAATTCAACAATTATAGTTTAAAACAAGTTTTCNAAAATAGAGAAGGTTAAAGCAATCATCTTCATGCTTTCCAGAAAAATTCAACAATTATAGTTTAAAACAAGTTTTCTCAGGTAAACTGAACAACAGAGTCATAGAAAGATAAATATTTGAATTAAATTGTTGCAGATTCTTGCAAAAAAATGTTTAAAAAATTCTGTAACTTTATGATGATTGATTTTGGTAATGCACCGCTCATCTACTAAAATTCATTGTTGCTGATAAAGAAAAGACTTAACCACATCAGTTTCCACATGTCATACATCTGCAGGGCCTGTACTTTGTGTTGGCACAAACACAAGTGATGGGTTTTTATGATAGCAATTTAACATTGTACACCTAATCCTTTATACACACCACAAATATGAAAGTTAAATGCTAGCACTGATGAGTATATCCTGTTTATTATCAAATTTCATTTGTTGAGGGAATATGAAGGTGTGTTCATTATGTGATGTGTAAAAATAATGAACACATTTCCCCAAAAACCTCGCAGGAAAATTGGCAAGCAAGCAAGCAAACAACACAGTTCGCTGTTGTGTATAAGTAATCAGGGATTCTTATCACTGATGCTCCCTCATGACACACTGAATAGGATGCTATCATGTTTAAGCAGGCCCAAATTTCAACATGCCTCCTACTGAAGGCACACCACTGGCATATTTTGTGGGTTCAAAGCCTTCAGTTTTGGCAACTTTCTTGCTACTTATTTTTTAGTGTTAAATTAGTTCAGTAAATTTCATAGAGCTAACGTAAATAGCAAGAAAATATGATTACTGTTAACAATAAGCACAGCAGACAGCCAATCATTGCCATCATAATCTAAAGACGTTAGCTTGAATATTTGTTTTAAAACACAGTTTTTTGGGTTAGTTGCCAGTTGTTTTGGCACTTGTTTCATGTCATTGTAATTTCATTATTTTCTTTCTTATTTTATGGTATTCCGTCAAATTATTTTTAAATTTATTTAAAAATAATGTAATTTTGCACAGTTATGTTAAACACTCCGCTATAAAGAATATGCAACATATGAATTTCACCTGCCTTGAGTGTGTGGGTGCACCTTTGTTGCTATGGTTTTTGCTTTGACCACACTCACTCTAAAGTTAATACTACAATCTTTTACACTTCCCTATCTGCAGTGTTATTTTCATCCATAATGCCTTAAATATAAAAAAAAAATTTTTTTAATGGCCACTACAAAAAAGGAGAGAAAATCAGTTTATTTCTGTAATCATGGCTCCATTGTAATAGCATTAATGTGCAATAGAAAAATGGTTTTGTTTCACGTTTTGCATGATTATGGCCTTATCACATTACATTTCCATACCATTTCTTTAACTCTGATGACCAAGTTTCTGAGACTCGCAATAATTTTCCACAAAAGATTACATTAACCACTCTCAGAGTGAATTTCTTCCAAGTTTGAACAAACACGCTGTAATCTCGTTACACGGAAGCTTGCACGACTGCTCGTTTCTTTGTTGCAGTGGTGGTCGGGCTGCAGTGTTACGTATGTGTACCCAGAAACGAAACCAACAACACGGACGTGCTGCACATCTTCCCCAAGTTCCCGGCCAACCTGACCTGCGAGGACTTCACAAACAACAACTACAGATATATAAGGGACTGCCCCAACAACTACTCCAGCTGCATTATGGTCACCGACGGTGAGTCAACCACACTTGAACCAGAGCAAGTTCTCACAACTTTTCCACATTCTCCGACACACTCCAATCCAACAAAGAGCAGAACAGTGAAACACACACGCAACAATTAACCTACTACTTTTTTTTTTCAACATAATTTCAATAACGTTGTGAAATATTTAACGGGATGAAATTGAACTCTGAAAATTTTCACGGTAAAGAAAAAAGGATTGAACCAATTCCCCAACACCTTCCCATTGAAATACCTTTATCAGAGGTGGTTATTTTTACTTATACTAGGCACATGCTGTATCTACACTTACTTTACCAATATTTAATCTTCCTACTTCTATGAGATTGACAACTCAATTTTACAACAGGTGAACGATAAGAGATGTTCCACTCCCATCAAGAATTTTTCACTCACTTAATATTTTAGAGTGATCCTTTTTAAATACAAAAATGGCCACGACTTGTGTATCCGCAATGTTTTAGGTACACGAGTCATTTCATATTCAAACTAAAAAGCATAACATATTATCATTATTATTATTATTATTATTATTGTCATCAAATGATAGGATTATGAATGGCTTGAAGCTCCATGCTGCATGACGCACATCTGCAAAACTGTGTATGTCCTCCAGACCCGCACAATTTGCAGTAGTTTGATGCATCATTTTAAACCAAACATCCTGTACACACAAGCCATAAATCTCTACTTAATTCTATATTTAAAATCACAATGGTGGTATTACACACATGCACGCAGACACAACACTTTAATCTTGTCTCGCAGTCTGTGTTCCGAAAAATTTTTTCTCACAAAAAATATTAGGAAAGTACTAAAAATATTTTATGTAAAATATTTGAAATGAAGTATTCAGTTACGGCTTGTGTATATCAGGACTGGCTTACGTGCTGCAAGTAAGTTGGTAGACTATGAAATTTCAGTAATTATGTCTAGGAATCACACAACTCGAATTAATATAACAAAATCATTAAACTGCGAGCCTTTCATGCAAATAACACTTCATGATCATTAAAAATACTGCTTAAAGTGAATGTTTTGGAACAACACCAGAAAACCACATAATTAAATGATAGTTTCCAGCAGGCAAAGTAGCATGTAAACCACACTGATCATCGTTATGAAATGTGCAGGTTCGAAAGTGACGCGGTCATGCAACGAGCTTCCGGTGAACGACTGCAAAATGGCCAACCACGTAGAGTACTGCTACTGCAAGGACTCGTTGTGCAACGGGGCACGGGCTGCCANTAAATCATTAAACTGCAAGCCTTTTGTGCAAATAACACTTCATGATCATCAAAAATACTGATTAAAGTGAATGTTTTGGAACAACACCAGAAAACCACACAATTAAATGATAGTTTCCAGCAGGCAAAGTAGCATGTAAACCACACTGATCATCGTTATGAAATGTGCAGGTTCGAAAGTGACGCGGTCATGCAACGAGCTTCCGGTGAACGACTGCAAAATGGCCAACCACGTAGAGTACTGCTACTGCAAGGACTCGTTGTGCAACGGGGCACGGGCTGCCAGGCATCCCGTCCCTGCCACGCTGCCTCCGCCGCATCCCAGCGACGACGAGGACCTAGAGGGCAGCGGGGGTGGGCCCGTCGACAACCGCAAGAGTCCCGTCACAACCACCCTGCCCGCTGCTGCCACCACGAGGAGTGCAGTCGTCGAGTCTGCAGCCAGTCTGCACAGGACTGTCCCGTTAGCCCTGCTGGCTACCGCCACCTCCATCTGGGCACGCTAAGTCTGCACTGGCCACGAAGGAATTTCGTACGAGTCGCAGCACACCCACGGCCATCCCTGGCATCTCCCCACGTTACGACTGCCAGTTTCCCCGTCTTTACTCTTTGCACCCATGTTTCCAGTAAGAAAACATTCTGTCCAATTTTCAACCATTCCATACAGGCAGCTTAGCTGAAGAATGCAAACAGCAGGAATGTGGAGGGGGAGGAGGAAGGTTAAACACAAAAATATGGTAAATGCAGGGGTACCAGTCAAATGGCAAACTCGTCAATGAAGTACAGAACATGACTGAAATGTCAGTGATCTCATCAGTTTGATTACAGATCACACATCTTCAGAAAAATTTCTCCTTAAAACCCATGTGAAAAATGAGCTAAATAATGTGTGAAATATATACACACATATTCTTGCTCATTACAAGCTCTCTGATGCAATTTCACATTTGTTACTGTACACCTTGGAATGGTTTATAATTTGACACAAGACTTATTGTAGAAAATGTGTGAAGAAGCCCTAGATTATGGATTATGCACTAAAGCAGTCTACATAAATATGTCAAGATAAAATTTCCCAATCATTGGGTGTATAATTATTTTAACAGACATGTTGCACAGAATACCAGAGTCCATATTAAAAATATTTTTGTAGTACCAATACTACAATTTTATAACAGGTTTTCTCCTATTACTTCCTGTCAGAAAAATTAGATATATAATATAACAATTGTTTAGATTTAAAATATATTACAAATGCACATTTTAGTAAAACGAAAGGGAGAAAAATACACCCTTCTTAGAGCATTTGAAGCGATCAGATACAGTAAATAAGATGCATACTTTGGACCAGTACTGAAAAGTATGTGCGTGGCTTTAAAATGACATATACACCCATGAATAGTAATAAATACATTCTACCTGCACAGTATTCAATATGCTTGTGAGTGTAATGTAATGTATGATGTGATTTAGTAAGTGTCGAAGACTTCACTAGCATTTGCTTTACAATATTCCAGATATTTATAATTCAAGAGCTGGAGCAACAACCATTCATTCCAAAAGATTTTGTTCAAACAAATTATTGTTAGTTCCTACATCTGACTTAATGTTGATTATTCAATGTTAAGTAATGACATTCCTAGTGAGAATAAATTAAGCATTCTACTATTTTCTTTTGTACATAGGATGTTATACTGTCCCTTTTTTCTTTGTGTGGCTTCTTCTTAAGATGTTGTAATTAAAATACCTCACTTGCACAAAGCTTAGAAAAATGATCACATATTGTATATCCATATAGGATTATATTAAGATTTGCAGCAAAACAGCATTACACATTTATAGAAACTTTTGTAGGACACTGCACTGCTTTAATGAACATCTAGAGAAAAGAACAAGCGACTAATAATTATGGAAGTTCAAATGCACGGCATCTGCACATTTCAGGAGAACACTTTTGCTCAAGTTTTTACATAAGAATTTTATATTGGCAACTTTTCAAATCAGCATTGAAAATTTTGTAAGCTAGTACCGGTACTATAATAGTTATTTATATTGAGCCAATAATATTGAATATAAATGCAAATAGGTTTTTAAAAACTAATGAATTTAGAGAAATATACTTTGTAAAACATTTTGCAATGAAACCACAAAATATTTAACCCTGTCTGTTATCGCGTTGAGGAAACCAAACTTTCCCAACAAAAAGAACTTATCTTTAAAAGAGATGACGAAAATTCCCTTTAATTTTATTTAGTTTTATACAATATTTATGTGCTATAATTTAATGACATTTCATACATCCCTAGTATTTCATTCTGTGCACTAAAAAAATACTGTAAAACAATACAAAAATTAGAATGATGCTCAAATGGTTATAATTACATCCATCTGACTGATTTCTTAAATTTCATTAAAACATTCTACAAATGATTTAAGAATTGATTTTATTAAAACTTTTAGTGTTTAAAAGATAAAATAAAAAGTTAAATGTGCCACAGTAAAAATTTCTACACAGTGACATATTGATTCCATAACATGTTAACACTTAGCATTATGCGAGTGTAAAACCACCATATTAAAAAAAAGTTCTTTAAAAAATCTTATTTACTGACAAATTAAAATATTAATATGCCTAATTTGTTTATCAGTACTGATTCTTAATGTCATCAATAAATATTTATTTTCATGTAGTTATAAGTAGCCATATTTCTTCACGACTGTTTTGTTCATCATGGTAACTTAGTTACACTTCTCTATTTTGACTGTTTTACACAACATTCCCTCTTTTATTTTTGTGAATTTCATCTGAGTTTCAATTTCTTACAAGCATTTCTATATATATATATATATATATATATATACACACACATAAATTCTTACAGTGAATTTCTCTAAAAGCAGGAAATGTTACATTTATTAAATTACGTAGTGGTTTCATTGCTTCTGCAATAAAGCGTTTATAGTATTAATATTATATAAAAAATACAAAGTGCCAAAGAGAGTCATATCAATATCTTCCAATTTCTTTTAAGTAAGGTTGCTGATTGTCAGGTGCGGCCCAAGGTCAATTTTCCAAGCAGGTAGGCAGACTTGCAGGTTTCTGGCACCCCACTTTTACTCTTTTGCTTATGAATCAGAATCATTAAAATTATTATTTTCTTTTTGATGTCATCAAACTATATGCTTAATACAGCTGTTATTTTACGACTTTCTTAAATTAGAAAAACGTATATTAACAAAAACTTTGAACAATGTCTCAAGTCAATTTATCCCTCGAGCTGGTGCCCAGCCCTTGAGCCGCTCCTGACTATCGTAACACATTATCATTCCTTGGCCTAAATGTGCAAATAACAACACTGTTATTGGCTTGGAGGTCCAACGTGTCCTAATGGAATATTGTCAGATTCAGATACATTTACAAAAACACACCCCAATGTTAAGACAAAACATTTAAGAACATTTGATAAAACAACGTGAAATAGTAATTACGTATAGTACTGTTTATCGCTGTTGCTGTATGGTGATTGTAATCTGTAGCCGATGGGAAATTTTGTGTCCCCTTGAAATCAACTGAAAGTCTGGTTTTCCATACATTTTGCACATAGTTATATATCATATTTCCAATTATATTTTAAAAAATGTACTGTTCCTAACGCTTGATGTATTGTTATGAAAGACCATTGCAGCTGATCGACTGTAACAGCACAATGTATTTGGAGCTGTAATTATTGTGACAAAATAAAACTATATTCACGACTGTGTTTTCATTACCCTCTGCAAGTGCAGCAATAGTTCTAGATATGCTGGGCAAAATATGCACACCATTTTACATGACTTTACTTTGTATAAGTAATGTGTTACATTTAAGCATTCGTCTTTTAATCAATTGAAAAACATCTCTTAAACGTCGTTGGGTCTAATAGAGTTGTTAGCATTTAGTATACCATAAATTAAATTTGTTTGCCTATTTCGAAGAATGTCCAGCAAATTTTATTAGAAGGGTTTGCTGATATTTTTTTTCCCAGACAGTAAAATATTTAAGTAACAACACAATATATGTTTGTGCAACTATACATAAGCCTTTTTTATATTACTTTGGTAATGATAGTAAAATAAAGACCACTAAACCATTTTTTTTGTACTGTTATTACTACTTTATGAATAAGTTCGTGAAAAGATATAAATAAAGTGTGGCATGTGAATATCAAAAGGTAACTTATATCCACGCAATAAAATTATTCAAGTTAGAAACACAAGCGATGACAATTCTTTGCCAGTTCATTGATAATGTTTTGTAAGTTCACGGCGATACCTTGGTGAATGCTGAGCAGTGCCAAACCATAAAGGCATTCCTTACTGATGGTGTTGAAGAGATACTTCTTCAGATACTACAACATAGAGAAGCTAAAATCCACAAAAATGTCCACAACATTGGAAATACAACTTCATTTCCATACTTACAATCTGGCAATGCATACAGAGCATTTGTCGCAGTGTTTTCTAAATTTGAAACTCTTTATATCATAATTTTGTTTCGCGAATGGCTTTCGCTTTACCGCAGCTACTTGTTCGTACTGTTTAACAATATCTTTCAAGTCTTCTCCCTCTTTGACACTGCAGCCTCGAAAGCTTCGTGCTTCAGTTTGCACTTGGCAGGAGACACCGGAAACTTGCCAAAAAAAAATNTGACACTGCAGCCTCGAAAGCTTCGTGCTTCAGTTTGCACTTGGCAGGAGACACCGGAAACTTGCCAAAAAAAAATACCCCTACGCTTTAGGAAGTGGTTGTTCAAGTATGTGCCAAAAGAATTCAAGAACAGAATGAAAACTAAAATGTGGTAGGTAACGTGTTTCCGGATCATGGAACGAAGCATTGGAACAACTTGCTTTCCATATAACTAGCCTGGGCGTTGATAGCATAATGCTACAGTAGCAATTACACACCTGCAAACATCTCACTAAATTCTCCTTCTACATTTTCTCTCACTTTACTCAGCTTTGCCTACACATCTTCCGCACACTTCAACGTCAAAACAATGTGTAATGAACACTAGATGGCTGTGGATCTAACGTGCACGTGGCCACACTTGTTTCCTAGCGTAAGCAACGAGCCCTCCTGTGCTTGCGTTTGGCGTGGTCCGTGGCCAACAACGGAGCAGAAGAGCATGTGTCTGCTTTAAATCATCCAGCCACGTGGCGACGTAACGACCCTGGTAAGAGTTTCTGCTCCCCACGTGGCCGTGCGCGAAATCACGGCCTGGCACCCTGGGATTACATATGCACATCTAACTCCATTTACTGCATTACCAACAAACGCCAACAACAAAACTTTGGGAAGGAAACCACCAAGTAAGCTAGCTACACGCTCTCTGTTTTNAGCCACGTGGCGACGTAACGACCCTGGTAAGAGTTTCTGCTCCCCGCGTGGCCGTGCGCGAAATCACGTATGCACATCTAACTCCATTTACTGCATTACCAACAAACGCCAACAACAAAACTTTAGGAAGGAAACCACCAAGTAAGCTAGCTACACGCTCTCTGTTTTCATTCGCAAGGGATCACTCAAGTACCCCAGTAAGCAATCAGGTGTTACAAAAGTGCTTTGCTTTAGTTCCCAGGGGATCACTCAAGTACCCCAGTAAGCAATCAGGTGTTACAAAAGTGCTTTGNAGCAACGAGCCCTCCTGTGCTTGCGTTTGGCGTGGTCCGTGGCCAACAACGGAGCAGAAGAGCATGTGTCTGCTTTAAATCATCCAGCCACGTGGCGACGTAACGACCCTGGTAAGAGTTTCTGCTCCCCACGTGGCCGTGCGCGAAATCACGGCCTGGCACCCTGGGATTACATATGCACATCTAACTCCATTTACTGCATTACCAACAAACGCCAACAACAAAACTTTGGGAAGGAAACCACCAAGTAAGCTAGCTACACGCTCTCTGTTTCCATTCGCAAGGGATCACTCAAGTACCCCAGTAAGCAATCAGGTGTTACAAAAGTGCTTTGCTTTAGTTCCCAGGGGATCACTCAAGTACCCCAGTAAGCAATCAGGTGTTACAAAAGTGCTTTGCTTTAGTTCCCAGGGGATAATTTACTTGACTGTTTTGATTCCTACGGCAGGAGCGAGTGAAGAGATTCAGGTGACTCGTAACAGCGAGGCCTTGAGAACCGATGAGTGTGATTGAGGTGAGAATTGAGCAGCGCTTGAATGAAGGGGCAGGGAAACTGGGAGATTCCTGAGAAAACCCACCGACCAGCGGCATCGTCCAGCACGATTCCATGCAAAAATCCGGGAGTGACCCGGCCGGGGATTGCACCCGGTAGGAGGCCTTGGTAGGAGGAGAGCAGGCTAACCCCCTTATGGCAGGAAGTAAAATTTGTAATTGTTAATTTGAAAAATTATCCTATATGTGCAGTGTGTGTAAAAAAAATGGTTCTGAATCAATATTATTGACATATAGCATTATTCTGAAACTTGCCGTACTGCTAAAATTTCGGGATGTTAAGTACAACAATTATATTGTCACATAGTAGAAAATTGGGGGCCAATTATTTTTTTTCTTTCAGTAGTGTAATTGAAATTTTATTTTATGCCCAATTCTGAGGATGCAAGGTTCAGGGGGAGATATAGTAGGTGGCCGCCGCCGTCTCGGGCTTTATCAATATTTTTGGAAGTGCCCAGACTGCCAGAGGGTTAGTAGTCTTCTTTTGGCAAATATGCAGTTTTCACTGGGTGACCAATGGCAGCTTATTGCAAAACTTGTGCACTCTGCGCTAGCCCTGTCTCGGTTCACACAACTCAGGAGCGACTGTCTCAGCAGTCGTGTGTGTGGGTATGTTGTTACACTGTTTTTTGGGTTGGGAATCGTTGTCCTGATGTCGACCAGAGATGGCGGTATAGTGAATAGTGCAAGATTTGCCTAGATTGGGCCTCGGCCCTGCTTAGGGTTGATTGTGGCAGTGAATAGTTGGAAGGTCAAACACACAGTTTGTGGTAAATCCGTCAGTAGCACAGATGGTGGGCCAAGTGAGGTTTGACGTCTAGACAGGGCCAGTGGGGTATTGGCTGAAGATCTGCCGAGATGAGATGCTTTTTGGAAGCCGGAGGGCATTGGCAGATGTAGATACCGTGATAATTTCTTCAAGTAGTTTAAGTTAGTTTAAGTTTAGGCAGAGGCAGTTCATGCTGCAGGGCTGCACCGCCTCTGTATTATTCGTGAATTTCAGTAAACAATTTTTAATGTCACAGCTGCTCTCAATTTAAAATAAACCTTATTATGATCGATTCGAGCTTTGTGCTGCGCCAACTACCGTAGGCCAATCTGTCAACTAAGCGATGTGTGTTTATGTAGCTTGTACAGCGATCGTGCTAGGCTGGGCGGCGTGGCTGGGCTGCGGAGGGAGGCAGCCTGGCCGGCCAAGCAAGCGCATGCGCAGGCCGGTGGCTGGGACGTGGAGTGTGGTGGAAGTGAAGGGAGGGGGAGGGTCTTGCTCTTCATGTGCATGTGGGCTGCATGGCCGCCAGCCCCTTACAGGCAATCGTGGGACGAACAACTGGTGCAAGCGTTTATATTGCTTTGCTGTCCTCAAGCTGGGGATTACTTCAAGTGTAAAATGAAGCATCTAGACGTTTGTAGCTATATTACTTTCACTATATTTAAATTTAATTTGTCATGAACAGAATAAACGTGATGCGTTTACAAGCTATTTATTTTTCTCAGTCATCACTAGAGGAGAAAAATTAAACAAAAAACAAATGGCTTGATAATTAATAAGCTTTCATCAACAAGGCAGCAGACAAATAAAAGAAAATTTAATTGTGATGTGTATGATGAGCACAAATGGCTGTGGAGATGTGAATAAAAAAATGCTCTATTTAGTTTTTAGGAATAGTATGTTAAAAATATTTTTAACGTATTCAATTAATTTTCTTATATGTAATGTAGCACATATCTGTGGTTTAAAAATCACAAAATAAAATGGTGGGAATATTTTATTAGTACAGTACAAAATAGGGGATGAGAAAAGAAATTACCATATTAAAATGGTATATTATCAATAAAACTTTTTGTGATAAAAAAAATTTTATACGAGATTATTCAAAAAGGATGGTGCGAAAGTAAAGCTGATTTATCCATGCACCATCATTTTTGAATAATCCTAAGTACTTATGAAAATTTAGGAGAAATGGAAATTTGAAGTTCATTGATAGTGCTTGTCAAATGTTCGTTTAGGCGAATAACAATGAAAATTTTTGTTTGTCTATGCTTATTACTAAAATGTTACTGAAATTATTACTTGAAACGTGACTTGAAATGTTGGCGAAAACTATATTGATAAGTTGAAGAATTTTATTACAACATTTATTCCTTCTTTATGCAATCCAGTCATGTTAATTTTATTACATGCACTTTAAGGAAATATTTACAAGCATATTGTTATACTGTATAGCCATTAATGGCACTAGGCCAGTTTGATTTCAAAATTTTAATCGACTTAAGTTGATTACGTGCAATTGTTTAGTTGACAATGATAAAATTTGAAGATTTTCGCTAAACATTCGTTAAAGCTGTGTTTTCATAATATTATTTTTCATTTTCATAAAATCCAACAACATATTTTTATTTTTTGTTTTGTTTAAAAAAAAAAGTCACTTTCGCACAACCCTAAAATATTTTAACGCTTATTTTTAAACTTAAAAATTATATATATATATATATATATATATATACATATGAGTTTAATGAACTCTAAATATATATAGTTCATTAAACTCACTCTCCCCCCCACTCCCAAATATTCAGTATCACTGTGCTGAAACCCACGAGCCGCGACTGAGTTTAGGTTCTTCTATTTCTAAGTATTGTTTTAGTCCTGCTCGGGTTGAATACTCGAGGTGTGGAATGCGTGGACCTCAAGCCTAATTCTGTTTAACTGGGAATTGGACTTAGGAAACAGTACATTTTCTGACAAAAGAAAGGAAAGAATACTTGGAAGACGGTTTATTCACAAAAGTAATTAACACAATTATATTACCAAACTTCATGAATGTAATAATCAGAATATGTTGCTCATGTTTTTACTGTGATAAATCTATAATTTAAATTGCTAAAATAAAACCTCTGTAATTTCTTATACAAATTCTTTGCCAAAGTTTTTGTCACCCATCTTGGTGTTAAGAGGTTTCATTTCAAAATAGTGGGAAATGTTTAAATGGCTTCGTATAGCGCTACAACTGATATTACAACTTCCAATAGAAAACATCTCCCGTGCAGAGATAAAATTCTCTTCTGTGCTAAGCGAATCCCCAGATAGTTTCAGACCTCCCCACACCCTGAGCCTAAGCAACAGTGGTCAAGCTGCAATTTTGTGTTGCACAAAATTATTTATCCTTTGATGGGGAAGTTATTCTCTGTCTTATTTAACTTGTCAAAATTTTAACAGTACGGCGAAAGTAGCACCAAATATTTACTTTTCGTTTATGTATCCTTTCGCCATCAGCTGGTTTGTCAAGTGGAGGCTGTATATTTTATCAACACTGCTGTCAGTTAACTCACTTGCCTTTGTACTATAATGCTAAACAAATTTTAAGGTATTTTTAGCCTGGCATCTGTCTAAAAATTTGTAGATTATAAAAGTAAAAATATAAAACCTTGCAAAAAATTAAACATTTGCTAACTATTTTTTAATTGACCCGAGACGGCGAATTTGGGTTACATTTGCGAGACGGTAATTGTAGTTCTTATCACACTTTGGACGTTACAGCTAATATAATATAACTGGAAATAAAAGTAATTCGGGGAGCTTGCTTGACAATGCACTTTAATTTGCCAACAACTCACAAACGTCTTTTGCTAAGCAGGAATTCTGCTATTACTGATACTAAACAGTTTGAGTTGGAAATACGTGGCGTGGAATAACATAAGAATTGCTTAATAAAAACTACTTATGCGCGTCCCACTTTCTTTGTTTTATTAATAAAGCATAGTAACAATATGAAAACAACGAGGGTTTGCAGTAGAACAACATGGCGTGTAATGGACGTAGACGTAATGTTTACCGGCCCAATAGAAATTGCTAGTAATCAAAATCGCTGTAAATGGAAATGCGTGTTACTTTAAAAATTATGCAAAGCTCGCGGAAAAATAAAACCATTGGTATCTGTTCGTAAATTTGTTATTTTACACAAGAAAGCAATTTTTTTCTAGGTGGTAATGCTTTGGGAGACAGCTGACAGATGACGGGCAAGGCATGACAGGGCGTGTTGTGAGCAGAGCACATTACTCAACAGGTAGAAGCACGTAAGCGTGCCTCTTGATCTTGTCTTTTTAAAAGTTGACTTTTCTCCTATTACTGGCTCGAAACTACATGATTTTGAAATATATTTAATCAAATTATTTGAAAAAATAATTAGACAATACCTGCGATATTTCTGTAAGCCTTTGGAATTAATATCAATCATGAATGGAAGACATGGATGGAGGGTGAGGATACGACGTGAAAAGAACTCCCAAGGTTTGAAGTCGCGTTTCATTTGGATATGAATAATTTTAATGTGCACTACATTTTGAACACCTGTAGATTACTACTTTGGCACAAAGTTTAGTTTGTAACGCTAACAACCGCTGTTTTGTGACCACGTAAACTAAAATGTATTAACTAATATAGGAACTCTTTCTTACACGCTTATTTTCTGCTTGTCTGATGTGCGTCGGCAGTGCACTTAGAATAGTCTATGTAATATTAATTTTTGTTCATCGTGCATCAGCTGATACAGGATTTTGTAAATGGCACTTTGTTTGTTTCTTATTCGTCAAGTTACCACTCACAGACTGTCATGATCTTGCCAAGTTATATGAGGTAGTGAGTACTTGGAAATATAATTTTCTATGTGGAAATGTTTTCTGTACAATGATGACCGATGATGGCTGGATTATGATGACTGATGATGGCGGTAATTGATGTGTTAAGTCACATGCATTCGACAATCCCACTCCCTACCACCTCAGACTTCACGTAACCAAACTTGAACAACAAGACTTTGAATTTTATAGTTACCATGCAGATATTCTGCAAAAATAATATTAATACGTAAGTTCTTTAGGATACAAATAACCATGTTACAGGGATGGTGTAGCAAAGCCACACAGCCACGGTAAACTAACTACGAATACAATATTTGAAATAAACATGGATTTTAGTCAGTTCTCAAAGAACAAGTTTTGCCATGGGACATGTGCTCTTTAAAAATGTTTTAGCATCACGCAATGGTAGTATTAAACCAAGTTTTCATTAGGTACCACTGTTTCTACACAACAGAAATGAACTCTCAATAACACATGAACTGTATTTTGTCACATGAAATAACATGCAAGGCATGGGAGTAATCTATTTTAACTGTAGAACGTAAAACAACCCACGATGAATTACGGAAACCTAGGTATCTATTTATATGAACCTAGTGACCAGGGCGTGCTAACCACCACAAACCATCCCTGCCTTATCTGATCAAGCACTGACCAGTGTCTGCAAGACTCCCTCTCCCATCAGTGTCAGTACATCACTTGTGATGTGAGAACATCAAACGTACACCTGAGAGAGTGCAGTTGTGTAGTGGGAGTAGGAAAGGAAATGTTTTCGGTGTTAACGTCTCTATGGGCTAGCTTTCTGCACGTGCATTTAGCGGAAATGCTAGTTTGCGCATGATTTATCTTGCGTATGATGTCTCCTATCCCTCCTGGCCGACATTAGATAAGGGATCATGAAGAGCACAAAGAATAGAGAATGAATAAAGTGCTGCTGTAGTTAGTTAATGCTACACATTGATATCACAGAAAAGTTTACATGTGACTTCCACCAAAAATCTACTGTATATATTTATATAATATTTTTTGTTGTAACTGACGGTATCTTGGAATTTTATGAGGGTACACCACTAATCAGTTATAGATGCCTAATATAGTAGAACCTTGAACTTAAGTTCCCCTCAACTACATTTTCCTTTGAATACACAAATTTATTCACATCCCACCATTTTCTCTATGCTTAAAATGTATAAAATGTCTACCATTTATACTAAATTCCTTTATTTTAACCTTCTCTGCAATCCATGAGGTTAACAAAATTTTCAAATTCGTACATTGCAAAGTTACTTAGAAATCTCATCCATGCAGATATTGGGAATGCAATCATTTGTGTATAATACAGTTTCATGTGAAAGAAGAAGTGTCACTCCTGAAAATGTTCAACACCGGAAAAAAATGTCTCTGAGATCTGCAGCATGGTAATACACTGAAAATTTCACTGGAGAAATTAAACAAATGCTTACAGTTTTACTGTTTGCACACAGATTTGGGGAAATATATCCTTTTAGTTGAAAAAATATATTTGCATTTCTACAAAATTTACCTAAATAGTTCCTAACATTGAAAGGCCCCATCCAGGGATTTTCTCACAAATCTATCAAACTTCTAATCTCAGAAAGACCCACGACATCTCTTCCATACTTACTCGCAAAAACCTACAAAGAAAAATTGCCATTTCCAGGATGCCCTATCGCATCAGAATGCGGCAGTCCTACAGAAACAATCTCGGCATTGTAGATGTTCATCTCAACATTGGGTACAGCTGCTCCCATCATAAATCAAGGACAGCGGTCACTTTTTAGAACACCTAAGAAATCTTGATCGACACCATCCCTCAAGATGCTAACCTGGTCACCACAGATGGCACTTCTTTTCGCACCAGTATCCCCCACTCGCAGGACTGTCTGCAATAGAATTCTATCCAAACCGAAGACCTCCGTACAGCAAACGTTCCACAGCACGACTGGACAAACTGGCAAGACTCATTCTAAACAACAGTAATTTCAGAACAAGCACTACCTCTGCATTGAAGGCACTGCCATGGGCACCTGCAGTGCTCCTTCTTATGCCAATCTGTTCACACGTAAACTGGAGCAAAACTTTCTGAGCCACCAACCAACGCAGCCACACCGCTGGATGCATTTTGAAGATTACATCTTTATGATCTAGGATTCCACTGAGGACCGTCTCATCAACTTCAATAACCTCAACTGGCACAGCCTGCTCAAGTTCACCTGGACCCACTCTAAATTGCATGTCATATTGAAACAGCTGTTCACACTAAACTCACAAACAACCTCCAATACCTACATTTCGACAGTTACCATCCATTCCGCACCAAGAAATCTCTGTCGTACAGTCTTGCCACTAAAGCTGAACTTGTTTGCTCAACTCAAATTAACAATTAGCATGATTTAACAGCCAGAGACTTCCTTGGTGGAGCGCTATGCCAGACCTCTTATCCACAAACAGATTCAGCGAGCCACTTAAACCACAGAAACACAAAACAAAGATCAGCAACTCCAATATCCCTCCGGTTGTCCCTTACCACATGAGTCTAGATAAACTCGGAACCATCCTCAACTGTGGATGCAAAATTCTGGCCTCGTTGTCACTCACTCAAAACTTGTTTTCCAAACCATCCCACTTGGTCTTCAGACAACCCCCAACCTCCGAAACAAACTCGCGCACCCCAAATTGCCACCCAGTGCCACAGTCAGCAATATCACCACCCCCAGGAGGTCTCACTCCTGCAATGGCCCTTGTTGTAACTCTTGTGCTATGCACCAACCCCCCACCTCTAACAGCAGGTCCATCAACGACTTGTTCCATCCAAGGCAGCAACATTTGTGAGACAGAAAACCTCATCTACACGCAACAGTATGTTCACTGCAACGGAGAGTACGTCTGCCTTACCGCCAACACTCGTAGACAGAGAATGATTGGCCGTAGAGCAGACATTAAACAAGCCGTAGCTACAGTAAATGTACATTTACCGGAGAAGCCAACTGCAGCACATGCAGGATCCCACAACCAGAAATTTCACTCCTATCACAAAACCAAGAGCGAGGGCCTTACGACCTTCTAATGATAGTGCAGAGCTGTGATGCTGGGAACTGGCCCACCAATACATCACCAAATCCAGACAGCACTTGACTTAAAACTTAATACACCACCTCTGATGCATTTCAAATTTCCAGCCTCACCCTAGTTCGGCTCCTGGCCATTACGTTCGCTGTTTGCCGACCCCCACTCAACAAACTGCAGTGTGCCACCACTTGCTGCCTGAAGAAGTTGACCCGGCCAGCGAAATATCGCGATCATACATCTGCATGTAAAACTGTGTTCATCCAACTTTTGTGTGCGTGCGTACGTGTGTATCCACGGGTGTGTCTATCCCCGCAAGAACTTGCGTTTCCTGTCACTGTTTTAAAATGTAACTAAACAGAAAACAGTGCATGAAATTTACTAGATACGTACAGTATATAATTTTTCAGATTGAAATATTAAATTAATATCTTTACCGCCAATCAATCTAGGCCAACATTAATATTAACTAGTAAAAAATAGTCTCCAAGTGCGATTGTTTCCCTTCATTTACACTTGACCTCAATTTACATTATTTAGTATTTCCTCCTAGAGATGTGTAAAATAGGATGTTTCCTGTATATTTAACACAGCAATACTCCCAATAAATTTTACGAGAAGCTACATTTGTGTGCACAATAGTCTACATGTAAAAGTGGTTACCGATGAAGAGCACTGCAGGACCGTGTGTATGCCCGACATCATTTCTCAATAGCCTGTGTTTACGACAGATTAACGGTACAATCAGAGCAGTTTAAAAACACTTTTAAAAAGAACTGCAGCACAGCAGAAAATGTAAATGTAAAACTACTACTCTCAAGTTATTAGCTTGCTCTGGATAATACAGTTTACATACTGGATAATACAGTTTTATCAAAGACCTCTGAAGCTGCATTTACAACAGCGCACAATCACAAACTAAAACGATTACCAAAATTAATCAGTTTTCTTCAAAGGGCAAAGAGAGTGTCGCATGTGATAATTTTCAAAGATGTGGAACAAACTGAATTAATTTATACTTATGCTGACAAATAGCTGGCCACAGGCGGCATGTGGAACACCCCCCCCCCCCCNGCAAGTCCAAAAAACAAGTAAAATGAATGTGTGCTGAATTTATTGTATGTACTTGAACTAGATAACACAATGACTGGTTGACACATGAAACTTAAACCACCAGTCCAAAGGTTGTAATGACGCAGTATTATTATTTTCGGGACACGTGCTCCATTTTCTTTCGTTTTGCTAAGCTTCGTAATATTTTTATCGGGTTTGAAATTAAAAGCTGTGGTGGTTCGTTTTACCGTGATAGTTTGTTTATCGGGCATACATTTGCCGTTTATCAGGCGTCCGGTTGCCGTTTTCAAAGCCTTAGTTTTGTTAAACGTCAGCATTAGATTCGCCGACAGTTTTGCCCGATAAGTTCCTACGATGCGGTTGCGATAACGTGTGGAGAGTGTGCGTGGCAGCCCAAGCCAGGCCCTTATCTGTGGAGAGGGGGTGATAGGAAGCACAAGTACTCGTGTGCCTGTCGCCATGAAAGTCAGTTGAATCAAGTCAGTTTGAAGTGAGTCGTTACCCAGTGCTCGCCTAGGCCGCGTCGGGCTTGGCACTAACCCCCACACCGGCAAACTAGACCTTACTAGATTATTTCTCCGCCGGTGTGGGAGGTCGCTGCATTTAAGTTTCTTCGGGCAAGTTTTTATAACATGAATAACTCGTAAATGACTGTGGCGCTGTTCAGCACTTGTCTGTTTATCTGTGAACGGTTCGTACTCTGCATACCTGAAGATCGTATGTGAACTCTGTCACTTGACTGGTATAGAAAAATACACTGGAACTTGAATTTATTTAATATTTAATTGGTGTCCATTTTAAAGAGTCTCGTGTTACTCCGTCTTGAGCTAGTCGAGTGGTGAGTTATAGCCGAGTGGCAACTTAAAGCCAGCTATAACTATGCGCCAAGAAAGAGAAGCCTCAGCGAAGGGAGGGAGGGTGCAAGGGTGCCATGCTGGTTGCTAGGTAACCGCTTCCCCTCTCGCCTAGCATGTAAGAAGGGGAGGGAGCAAAGTCGCGCCAGACTCCATCACCTGAACTGGAGAGCACTGCTCCCCAGTGATGATAAACGGCTGCGTGTTTAACGTATTTTACATCCACTTATTAGACTTTCGCATAAGAAACAAGCTTAAAACAGATCACTGCATGAAATCTTAAGTGATGGGACCAAAAGATTTTTTTGATCCATGCAATCTTCAATAAACGATAAAAGCGTACCATTTTGTCATTATTCATATAAGAATTTTGCCGATACCGCTGAAAATTTTTGGTTGACACTATTTTTTGATACATGTATTTTTGGTACAAAGAATCAACTGTAGTTGAAAGGCTTGCAGAGAAGTGTCAATATTCGATCACGTGAAAACAGTTACCATTCTACAGCATAAACTTATTACTACCGAAAAAAGAAAATATCTCTGTCATTGAAAATAAAAATGGTATTTTACTTGACTAAAACACATTCTATATATAAATGTTACTGCTCCTACACACAAACAAAATAATATGACCCTAAGACCAGAACACACAATACATAATTTTATATTAAATTCTATATCAAACTTGTGAACAGCAACGATAATTGAAGTACCGAGAATTTGTTACGTAATTTCATAAATAATGCAGCTTTCTCTTAACATGACTTTGACGCCATTATTAGTAAAACATGCTGTTCTATTAACGGCGGTGCAAATGCTTTACAGTTGTGTTCCCTTAAAGCAGTTTCTAAACTTCAAGCGCAAATTTCATAAACCAACAAATATTTCTGCTGTTCGGATAAATTCCTGGGCATTTCCTGCAGCTTCTTAAATCCTGTACATTTGCAGCTTTCCCCGCATTTCCAAATCACTGGACGTTCTGTATTGTACAATACCGTATTACCCAACTGTTTTTTAGAGGCACAGGAAATAAACCAAATACATACAGCGGAACCTTACTAAAATGACAACTGAAAATTTTCAGACATAAGGTCGTAATGACAGTCACTACAAATATTTTGAGAAATTTTGGATCAATTTTGTTTTGCAACCCACCCCTATCCATTAAAATTTGCAATTTTTTGCATTAAGTCCACAATAAATTCATGCATGAGAATTACATGTTTTTTTTAAAATTAAATATACATTAATTTTAATATACAGACATCCTCTGAAAAAGATAATATCCTACAGGCATATACTTAGCTTCCCTTTGTCACCCAAATTGTTAAAAACATCAAGTGGTGCAAAGNAAAGATAATATCCTACAGGCATATACTTAGCTTCCCTTTGTCACCCAAATTGTTAAAAACATCAAGTGGTGCAAAGTTTTACCAAACATTGTAAGTCCATGTTTAATTGTCTCCAGTGCAAAAATGAAATGTATTTTTAATTTAATATAAATTTAGTTTAAAAGGCAGATGTCCTCTAAAAAAAAATGATATAACGATATCCGAGACGTGTGTACTTAGCCTCCACTTGTCTCCCAAAATGTTAAAAACATCCANAAGATAATATCCTACAGGCATATACTTAGCTTCCCTTTGTCACCCAAATTGTTAAAAACATCAAGTGGTGCAAAGGTTTTACCAAACATTGTAAGTCCATGTTTAATTGTCTCCAGTGCAAAAATGAAATGTATTTTTAATTTAATATAAATTTAGTTTAAAAGGCAGATGTCCTCTANGTCCATGTTTAATTGTCTCCAGTGCAAAAATGAAATGTATTTTTAATTTAATATAAATTTAGTTTAAAAGGCAGATGTCCTCTAAAAAAAATGATATAACGATATCCGAGACGTGTGTACTTAGCCTCCACTTGTCTCCCAAAATGTTAAAAACATCCAGCAGTGCGAGGTTTTACAAAGTATTTTAATTAAGTCCAAGCTCAATTGATTTTTGGCATAAAATCAACATAATTAGATAGTTAGATGTGTTCCGAATAAAATGATATCCCACATGTACTTGATCTCTCCCCTTGTTCAACATAAATGTTTAAATATTGCGTGGCGACCGAGCGTGAACTCAATTTTCAGTGGCTTCTTCCAGGGGAAAAATAGAAGGATTTGTTAATGAAATATTTATTTATTTCAATAGACACACACATTCTGACTAAAATAATATCCTCGAAGGGCATATACGAACCCTCTTTGTCGCCAAATAACGTGTAAGCATCAATTGCTTGTAACTCACGNAAAATGATATCCCACATGTACTTGATCTCTCCCCTTGTTCAACATAAATGTTTAAATATTGCGTGGCGACCGAGCATGAACTCAATTTTCAGTGGCTTCTTCCAGGGGAAAAATAGAAGGATTTGTTAATGAAATATTTATTTATTTCAATAGACACACACATTCTGACTAAACTAATATCCTCGAAGGGCATATACGAACCCTCTTTGTCGCCAAATAACGTGTAAGCATCAATTGCTTGTAACTCACGNTAATATCCTCGAAGGGCATATACGAACCCTCTTTGTCGCCAAATAACGTGTAAGCATCAATTGCTTGTAACTCACGGCAAGTGCCAAGTATGAGATATTCATTACTGAAGATGGTAAAGGAACTACAGTTTTAATGACCGTATTTACTCACCTCCGTTTCAAAAATTAAAATTTTTTAAAATAAAATAATCTATATTTATTTTAAAATGTGACTTGGGGGTTGACAAGGTTCGAATGCAGTGAAGTAACGTGGTTCCACAGGGTCTGGAAGAGTTGGGAGTGGAGGGGACGGCAGCCGCCAGTTGTCTGTGTGTTCGGCCAATACCGCTCTCCAGGAACATGGACTGCTTTTATATTCAGTATTAATTACTTGTACGTAAATGAACTGAACGCCACTGCAGTGGACATTTTGATATGTCTGCAGATAGTGTTACCATCTTAATTCTGAAGACAAATATGATTTTTGCAATACTCTACAAAAATAAAATACACATGGCTTTGAAACACTTCCATTACGGTATGCGTTATTAAAATGAGGCGTTATATAGTTGATGTTCACCATAACAGTGATTATGTGGTGCTTTTGTTTATTGAGTAAACACAGCCGACTTGTGTAGTTGATGTAAAAATTACATGAAATTGTCAGGCAATGTTTATATTGATGTGATGCAGAAGGATATGAAAACAGAAGAAAGAAAAAAACTAAAAAGGCTTTCAAAAGTGCTCACTCGACCGTTAGCAGTCAAGGACAGCGATCAGATACTTGCAGATTTCACTGGCCAGTTATTGCAGTAAAGCCAGCTACTGTTGTGATTCTGTTGGTGAGCATTGATAATCATTGGCACTCGTTTCCATGTGCTGCGAGGTGGCACCCTTCATGAGGGNTGTGATTCTGTTGGTGAGCATTGATAATCATTGGCACTCGTTTCCATGTGCTGCGAGGTGGCACCCTTCATGAGGCTAGCTTGATTACTGAAAGCACTTGCTTTACTGGAGCTAAAGAGGTTGTGTAATGCCATTAAAAAAAGATATTGGCACGTGATTGAAGTCATAGATTCTCCTAAATATTTATAGATGTACACACGGTAGCATCATTAAATACAAAAATTACCAAATCAAATTCTGCACAAAACCAATACGAAAATTAATTTAAAATATCATTTGTGTTATAAAATTTATTTTCTCCAGTCAAACAAGTATCAAATTTCTTTTATTTTAAGTAGTCTTTTAAATTAAAAGAGAAAAATGATTTGATTGTTTTATTTGTAAGTAAATCCTTTGATGTTCATTTTGATGGACAATATTGCAGTGAGTTCTGAAACTATAAACTTCTTGACGAAGAAACTATTTACTGTTTACTGCAGGCTGTTCCCTTACTGCTAACGAACAAAGATGAACCATCAGTGATATGAATGCTATCAGCAGTAACGGATCGCAGCCTACGTTGTAATGACGCAGTATTCTTAATTTTCGGGACACGTATTTCATTTTCTTTCGTTTTGCTAAGCTTCGTAATATTTTTATCTGGTTTGAAATTAAAAGCCGCGGTGGTTCGTTTTACCGTGACAGTTTGTTTATCGGGGCATACGTTTGCCGTTTTGTTTCGAAAGTCATAGTTTTTCAGTTTCAGTAGCGTCAGCATTATTAAGAAACTTTCAGACTGCGTCGACAAGTTTTGTACGAAGTTTTGATAACGTGTGGAGAGCGTGCGTGGCAGTCCAAGCCAGGCCCTTATCAGGGGGGAGAAGGGGGTGATAGGCAGCACAAGTGCACGTGTGCCTGTCGCCTTCCGTCAGTTGTTATCGAGCAGTTGAGTCAAGTCAGTCGTCCGAAGCAGTCGTCAACTAATGCTCGCCTAGGCCGCGTCGGGCGTGGCGCTAACCCCCACACCGGCAAACTAGACCTTACTAGATTATTTCTCCGCCGGTGTGGGAGGTCGCTGCACTTAATTTCCTTCGGGCAAGTTTTTATAACATGAATAATTCGTAAACAAATGTGGCGCTGTTCTGCACTTGTCTGGTTATCTGAAACCTGTTTGTACTCTGAACTTTGTATGTGAACCGTGTTACTTAACATATAAATAAAAGCATACAACAAATACACCGGAACTTGACTTTACTTCATATTTAATTGGCGTCCATTTTACAGAGTCTCGTGTTACGCCGTCTTGAGCTAGTCGAGTGGCAACTTAAAGCCGGCTATAGCTGTGCGCGTGCCACGTTACAAAGTATATAGTGTGACAAGCTCGCTCTCTTTCCACTCATACTAACAAAATCGCAAGTCCATCTAAAATGTGTGGGTCATCAACAATCATTCACACAATTAAGCCAAAAAGTTACCAGATCTGAGCAAAAAAAAAATAAACAGTTATCAAAAACCAAGAGAAATTCAAGTTGTAGTAACACAAGCAAAGTGAGAAGACAAGCGAGAGCACAATGGCAGGACACATTGTGCACGGAAACATTTGTCTTGAGGGGTAGAGGGTGGGCAGAGTAAATAGGTACAGTAGAACCCCTATATATCGACCCCATTTAAAGCGACTATCTTCCTATAACAACTTATTTTTGAGGAACCGTAAAAAAAGCTGAAAATTCGAGGGATGTCGGCCAAAAATTAATTTGTTACACTTTTTTGTGTTGCTGTGTGTTGCGTTTCTCTTGGTGAGTGCTGTACGAGGCCGAGCCTTCAAAATTTTTATGTACTGTATACGGGCCAGGGGTGGGTCAAAATCAGTCAGAAATTCCCCAAAATATTTATAGTGACTGATCTGTCACAGCGACCATATTTCTGGAAGGAAACCGTATGGGGTTGTTTTAGTAAGATTCTACTGTACTGGCTAGCACAACCAGCAAGGAGAGGGGAGAGGTGTTATTTACTTTTAGATATGTGCTACTTCCAGCACAGTGCTCACCAAGAGAAACGCAACATGTGGTAACCAAAAAAAAGAGCAACAAATTTTTTTCCCGGCCTGTTTCCATCAAATTTTTATACTTTTCTAACTTTTTTTTTATAGTTCTTTAAAAACCATTTGTTATAGAAAGATGGACAGTATAAAAGGGGTCAGTGTACAGTGGTTCTATGCCTGTGCAGTTTGTATCCACACTCAAACAGAANAAAGATGGACAGTATAAAAGGGGTCAGTGTACAGTGGTTCTATGCCTGTGCAGTTTGTATCCACACTCAAACAGAAAATGCTCAAGCACCAGTTCTTCTGTCAATTTCTACCTCTCCACATATCAGTGCCAAACCATAAGAGACCTTCTTTACTTCCACACAGTAAAAGCATATTGTTCTCTCAGCTGTACCAACTAACAAGACTGACTTCAGTCTCCCACACGTAAATTGTCACGTAGAAACCATGGAAAACTGAAATAATTCCGTCCCTCCCATTACCGCTAGCCACACGACAGCAGTTACATTTTAAGGAGGTTCTATGCACATTACTTCTGTTGTCTATATCATGATACGTCTCCTCAAAACAGGAGTAAGATATTGAAAGTTTTATGGTACAAACGTAAAAAAAAAAACTGAATTTCGGTGATTACTTTCAATGCTAGCAATAACAGGAATTCAAACTTCCAATATTCTGAATTATCTTAACATGACCAGAATACCTCAAAATACTGTAAAAGACTCACCATTGGAAAGTTTTTGTTTTGATTGTGAGGCAATTTTTTCTAAGTGGCAAAAGTTAAGTGGCATATCAAATAAAAGAAATAAATTTGTGGCTAAAACCGAAACAAATGTTTACTGGTTGCAACACTAAAGTAAAAATATACGAGATTTCATTTCCTGAATTCTCCACCAATGTTGCGGTTATGATAGTATATGAATTTAACAGGAGAAGCCCGGAGTTTCAGCTGTTGTTGCAAAATGGTGTTACCAGATGCTGAATAGACTTCTTTCATACTTCTTCAAAATCTGTCTTCTCAGATAATCCAGACAGCCATCTGTATTTACAGCAGCGAAAGACTGGTGGGCAAATTAAAATGTTTCATTTCTTTATGCTAAGATTAAATTCAAATAATCAGTGGTGCAACCAAAATTTTGCCCAAAAAAAAAAAAAAAAAAAACTTATTTGGAGTTTATTTTAAGAGTATGCTTTCGTTAATCTTCAAAGACAGTGTTGACGCTTTAGATATGGAAGTTTGTCCCTGAAAGTGCCGACACCAAACAACTGTGTGTCTTGTTAAGCAATTCTTGGAGTCACAAGTAGTGTGAATGTGTTATTCAAGCAATGTCACCAAATATGATTTGAAGAATATAAGATTTCATTTTTATAACTTCCAGTTATCCCTAATTTTTAAAAACAAATCCTTTCCAATGACGGCACCCCCACACATGACTACAGGTAAAACCAGGAAATGCATTCGACACACTTAAGCAGTGCACGGATTCAATCATTCCCTGGTATATTCAGTTTCCAGAAACATAAAAATATTTGAAATGGTTTTTTCAAGTTTCCTCACAAAAAATCCCATTAATCCATAAATAATGTTGACATGACATTAAGACACAAATAGCCTAGCTTCTTTCTTTGTAAATATTTACCAAAAAGTTTCCAACAATTAATAAAAAAGCATGCCAAATATTTTAACAGGTAACACATTATTCACTGCAATTAATAATAAAAGTAAAGCACAGAGAACACACAACAAAAATCAAACTACTATGGGGCTATTTGGATCATGACATTTATTTTTAAATAAAAATACATGAAAACGTTTCAAAAATATATTTATTGCAAAAAAAAATTTACTTACTTTTTACAAACACTTTACAAAACATTCATCATGTATATATATATATATTTTTAATATAAATCTGCATTATTAAGGCTATTTGGATTATACATATAGTGCAAGCATTTTTTGTGAATACAATGTATGATTGTTAATGTAACAAACTACAGCAATACTCTCTAAAAGAAAAAGTTGAAATGAATTAATCAGTTCTTTCAGTTGGTACAGCAATAAATAACAAAACTTATAATGTAACAAATATACTTGTAAGATTCATACACGTGACTACTCATGCACGATATAAATAATTTCCAACACATTTTATTTTGATCTATTAAAATATCAATATTCACCAATAATGTACCGGTACTAGTTTTATGCTTGTGGTGTACTTTTTTCTACACCTCATGTATAAATAATGTGTTCTACAAGTTTCTAAGTGTTCCACTACTGGAAATAAAACATATGTTTTTAGATAATTGTGCTTGTTAATGACATTCACAATGTGTGCATTCCCTACGAACAATTTGTACTTACATCAAAGATCTGCAGTCTGGACCCAACAAGTGCCTGATTTAATCAGGGCAGCAATTTTATGAAGCCATTCTCAGGAACAATTTTAAATGTTCAAAAATAAAAGAAAAAATACTAAAAAAAATCTCTGCAAATAAAGCATAGCAATGCAAATTGATAAAAAATATATTTGCTAGTCCACAGCAATAAAATATATGCGCCGTGGGGGTTGCTACTCTTAATTGGTAAGCCGTAAAATGGGGCAAAAAAATTTGTCAATAAATGTAGTAGTGTTAGTTTGGAGTGAGCATGCCGCCCGTCACTCGCAGATCGGTCTGCCCACTGCATGACACGTGATGTCATACAGGGAAGCTGTGTTCTTTTCACCCGCACCTCTCTCCGAACTGTGTTTTCTCTCGTGACGACAGTAATGGTCCACTATGCCCTACATAGCAACAAGACTGACCAATAAGACGAGTGTTACACACCCCACCTTTCCCCCCTTAACCCATAGTCTTGTAATAATTTTGCCACGTTAGTTTTTGTACGTGCGATGTTTGGCTTACACAGTTCCACTTGTGTGCGTTTACAAATTACAAAACAGAAAATACAGTCTACAGTGATTTAAAAATCCCTTCCCTCCCCTTTGTTTGTACGTGCACCTTCGTAAATGTGGCGTGTCAAACTGGGTCAAATTTACGACCAATGTCCCAGAACGCCAAGTGTAACTATCCAGTGCAGTGGACTGCTGATTTTCCCAATAGAAGCAAGTGAAAATAAAATTAGCGCTTGTTGAAAATTATGCTGCACTCTGTTTAAACTTAATTTTTGGCATTAACGAGTTGCAGTGCATAATGTTCTCTGGTATGATCTAATTCTAAAACTGCTCAGTATTAACATAAATTTATATATATCTTTAATAGAACTGCTGATTTTTCTGAAAACTGACTTTGATTTTGTTAAGTGGGACTCTGCATCTGGTTTTTAAATTTTTTTAGACAAGGGAGGTTGTATATACTGTTCTGAGGTATACTTTTATTTGGAAAACATTTGTCTATTGAAATAAATTAATATTTAATTTAATAAACCTNATACTGTTCTGAGGTATACTTTTATTTGGAAAACATTTGTCTATTGAAATAAATTAATATTTAATTTAATAAACCTGTTATTTATACACAAGAGAATATTACAAACTGACTTAACAAAAAACATACTTTTAACACAAATTTAGGGACTTTTTGGGGGGTGAAAATTAGTCTGCTACAATTTTTTGAGGCCATTCTCTGGAAATGTGAGACCTCATTAAGTCGGGTCACGGCTGTACATATTGACAGGAATCTTTTAATCACATAAAATCATTTGCAGATTTGAAAAATAATATCTGCCACAAAATGTTAAGAATTTACCTCATCAAATATTTACTAGATGTATTTTAAAGCCTAATATGGTAATAAAAAAAGAGAAAAGACAGATTAAACTGATAACAAGGATTTCCCATTTTAACCTTTTTAAGACCACGAGAGTTAACAAATATACAGTATTTAGTCAACTCCAAGCCACCATCCAAGATTTTTGGGGAAAATCATAGGAAAATATTATTGGAATACATGTGAGGAAATCTAATTTCTATATAAAGTTTAATTTTGCCTTAAATATAAATAGTTTTCCATCAAAACAAATGTATTTTACTCTGCCAAAAAAGAATATTGCGATTTTGAAAGCAAATAATTTCATTGCATGCTTTNATCAAAACAAATGTATTTTACTCTGCCAAAAAAGAATATTGCGATTTTGAAAGCAAATAATTTCATTGCATGCTTCTCTCCAGCGGCCCAAATTTGATTCATTAATTTCAAATAGTTTCCCAGCCTTTGTATTTCCATTAGTGTGCGCGAAAAATAATCACATGTGTTTTAAATAAACAAAATAATGCACACTTTCTCTGTCGCTATAAATGATACATTTTTCAACAAATACGGCACGGTCGATGCATGCACAACCATTTGAAATGTCGATCACAGCCATATTTTTTGTACTGAAAACTGAATCGCAGTGTAAATGACCACTATTTATTATACAGTACCACTGACTGCATTTTTTTTTTAAAGAATATTGCAAATGTAATTCAAATTATTTAGCTATACCATTTACGGATTACTTTGTGCAAACTATTTTTAGTATAAGTAGTATAATCTCATGAAATTCTACAAAAACGCAATAGATGGCCGCACTGTTTCACCAGCACATAGTTCCCACGTGATCTGCTCGACAACTGCACTATTACTCCAACGTGCAGTGGCTACTCTTGCCGGTATATGACCGTGCTGTTACTCCACGTGCAGTTGCTGGCTTTCCTGCTAGATAGCTCTGCTGTTCATTACAGGTGAAGATACAGCCAGGCCCCAGTCACTCGAATAGGGAAAATTAATCCTCAACCGAAGATACCAGAAGCCAGGTTCGACGGACTTACAGCTTCGGCATTTAAAAAAAAGTATCGCATATTTAAACAAAGTACATACTATGTTCACATGCGTAAATATATAATAAACAATCACGTAGTTTCTCTCTTTAGATATTGTATAAAAACATGTTTCATTGGCATATTTAAAATCTGATGGTGGTAGCAGTCTGCTTTGTATAAGAGACCTTCGCACCTAATCATGCCACATGTATTTTCACAAATTGCATAAAATTGATTGTAAAGGTGATGTTTCACTTGCATGGTTACAGTTTATATTCAATCAAACATATTTGTTATATGAAATTAACGTGAATAAGCAACGCATCAATAATTAATTATGCCCAAAAAAAAAAAGGCTTCCGCAATTAAAAAAAATATTAACTTCTGGTGAGGTCTCTATAATATCACCAACATAAAAAAATGAGAATTTGTAGCCATTTGTTCCATTTATTTACGTTTTACCCAATTTCCCATTTACTTATTTTGGTCCCACCAACATTCCCATATAAACTATGCAAATTACTGACCACATTCATGATTACCAATCGTTTCTTTTCCCATAACGTTCATTCAAAACAGGCATTATATTCGCCATTTGAACACTACGTGAATGCAAAACCATGGAGATAATCGACAACTACTGCTATCAATAGGGTTGTTTACATCTCACAGCATTTCGTGTTCTCTTGAATACTTTCATTCTTCTTACATGTTTACTCGTACGATGGGGAACTAATCACACAATCTCTGACACTGAATAACACAATGTGTGCTCTTGTCATTAGAGATGAGCTTAACCAATATTTTCAAGTATCTGTGACGACTGTGAAAAATAAATATCTGCAATTTTTAACTGCGATATTGCCACATCAATTAAAAAAACAAAGCAAATACATTGCATGTCTAAAAAGCACTAGCAGTACTGCCTTGAAAACATCAGTATTAAAGTGTGCATTTATAACAAATGTGCCATAAACAGTATAATATTACAATGATTTGTTGTCCCTACCATTAAATTTTTTATTGTTTTACATGGTATTGTTTCCTCACTGACTGAGAAGTGAATGAGTGAGTGGGATTGAGGGGGCGCTCGACATTGTAGGCCTTAATGCCCATGGAAAATGTGACTGGGAGATAGGACAGAATATTTAGCTCAATATATTGAAACTTTGGTTTTTTATAAACAAATTAGGTATTCTTTTTGATCTTCTTTAGACACAAAAAAGAAAAACATAAAATTGCATACAAAACAGGTGATTGTACTGCATATTCTACCGCTATGGTTTGCAGACTAACTGTATAAATAAAACAGTCGGCTAGAGTGAACATAACAAAAGTGAAATTAAAGCGATTCACGTAAAGAAATTTATTATACTTTTAAAACAGAAGCTTTGGTTACTCAATGAATATTTTACTTAAAAGCACATAGCCACCATTTGTTGGTAAACATGCAAACTCTAGTAGAAGGCTCGGCTGGTTGTGATGCTGTGACATGTCACAGGCAACTGAAATGAACAGGTGAAGCAGCTTCCACGAACCTGCGAACGTGTGCCCAATATGTAACATGTCCCAGTCATAGATAATTCAACGACTGTGTCACGGATACATCCTGCGACAAGGAAATATCTGTGACAAAGTAGCAGGCTGCAATTTATAGGCCATCTCTACTTGTTATTGTGAACGGAATCTGTATGGGAACTTGGAATAAGATTACAGACATGACGGCATTTTGACGGGCGTGACTGTTATTGGAAACTGAAGGTTGCGGGTTTGTTCAGTATCGTACAGATTTGGAAACGGCCGGGCAAGTAATGGTTGGTGAAAACTGTCGCAAATAAATCAGTTGTAGCAATTTTATCTGTGGGACTGAACATGACTCGGCCGACAAAGGAACACTGACAAAATAATTGAAATAAATGAAAATTAAATTTCCCCCAATTTCAAGAGATGAAGTTTTTAATTTAAAATGACTACGCAATCATAAATAAACTTGAATAAGTTATTTTTAATAACATCATTAGGCTGTTGGCTCAAACATACAAACATTCTCAGGTTACGTATCATGTCTGCATCCATAGTTTCCCAGCATGCCTCATTTTTTTTGTTTGTCCACAGAAAAATTAATTTTTTGAGAATCATCTTGTATTCAAAAAATAGTACAGATGCACTATACTTTTTTTTTAGGTCAAAAAATTTATGGTAATACTTAATTCTAAGACCCACCCTAGTTTCCCAAAAACATTTTTGGAAAAACTGTGCGGCCTAGATTCGAGTAAATACTGTATTATTTATGATAACTATATATTTAAAAATTGTTTCGAAGGTAAAGTTAAGGTTTGCAGAGACGCAGGCTAAAACTTTTGATGGCGCTACTTATTGTGTGTGATAAATGGTAGGCTAGAAGAGGCAAAGAAATTAAAATAATACTTTTATTAATCTGAATGGCCTACAAAATGTTTTTTTGGTCACCTGCTATTGATACAAAACAGCACAGAAAATCAATTTTGTGTACAGCAAAAGCAAGCATTCACCAACAACATGCATACAAAATTAAACAAGGGGATAAATACAACTACAAAATCAAAATCTCTTCCCAACTGTGTGTGGTAGAAAGTGTCCGCATATAGAAGTTTCTTGAAAATGAGTCAGTCTAATAAATTATTATTTTTTAAATTAAATTCCTTACCCTGTTAATATTTTTTAAATAAAAATCTTGTTTTGGATAATTTGATTTTACACAGTTAAAATATTTAATGTTATATTATTTAATGTTTATTTTCATGTTTAAAAAATTAATTAATTATTTTTTTTACTATTGTCTTGTTCCCAAAATTTTTTACTTATTTTGTTTATTTTAGAGTTTTTTTTATAAATCAGAATAATTAAAAATATTGCATTAAGTGAATAAAGTGATTTGCATGACAGTCTGAAGTCCTTGAAGTTTTTGAAATAAACTCGTCTCTGCACAGGCCTACCACATGACATATGAAATCAGACGAGAGAGACGTATTTTTCCTGAACACATGTTTGAAAAATTAACAATTTCCTACTAAACAACCCCGAACCTANAGTGATTTGCATGACAGTCTGAAGTCCTTGAAGTTTTTGAAATAAACTCGTCTCTGCACAGGCCTACTACATGACATATGAAAACAGACGAGAGAGACGTATTTTTCCTGAACACATGTTTGAAAAATTAACAATTTCCTACTAAACAACCCCGAACCTAAACACGTATTTTGAAGAAAAAAAAAAAATAAAAAAAAAAGTACATACACACACCCAGAATTGCTATAAAAAAACTACCACAAAAAAAATTGTAATAGAAAAAACACGACAAAGACTTTCAAGTTGTCACAAAAAGCAGGGATTGTTGAGTGTCCACTGCCTTTTGTTCTGGATGATTTGACATGCAGTGACCTTCAGCTGACCTTGTCTTTAAAACAAATGCCTGCACTATAATTTACAGTGTTTTTACCATTTTTCTGTAATGCGTGGAAGAAAGAGTGATACTTAAACCATTTAGTTCAGTCAATTTTTATACTGTATATTATTATTTGTTAGGTACCGTTGACAAATACTGTAAACGATCCAAATAGCCTCATATGCTGAATATGTTCATTACCATTCAGGGCTGTAACCAACATTTTATAACTACCTTTTAAAATATCCATTCCTGTAAATAAACAGTTACTATAATTTATCCCAAGTATAATTTAAAAAACTTAAAAAAATAAATTAATAAAAGGAAAGTATATATTTAGTGTAAAATAAAATAATTATTTCATTTGTTTCAAAAGTATTTTCCTGAAGAACTTTTAGTTAATTTTTCAACCCTACAGCACCACTGTGCAAGAAAGTTGCATGGTTAAGGATTGTACTTGCACATGCGTTGCATATTTTTCTAAGTGCAAGAAAATGGTCTCAACATGCTTGGTATTGTAACAGTTAATTTAATTTAGGCAACGCACAAAACTGTGTGAACTAACATGCAAATTGGATACTTGGAGTTAAGTTCACTAAAACAACCAATGTCTGCCAACACAGCATGCACAAAAATTTAAAAAAATTATTTTTTTACAACAAACTGTGCTAGTAATGTGATAAAATGAAGTGTTCGAATAACATCAATGGTACAAAATAATATCAAAAACCTACTTTGGTGAATTATTAAAAGACAATATTACTCTCACTCAATGGTGAATCTAGAAACCCGAAAAAGAAGAGGGTTACTTAAGGGATGAGACACCGTGCCTGAAAGTCAAACTACGTGCCTACCAGTAAGCANCGAATAACATCAATGGTACAAAATAATATCAAAAACCTACTTTGGTGCATTATTAAAAGACAATATTACTCTCACTCAATGGTGAATCTAGGAACCCGAAAAAGAAGAGGGTTACTTAAGGGATGAGACACCGTGCCTGAAAGTCAAACTACGTGCCTACCAGTAAGCAATAAGTTTTAATGCTTTATATAAATGTCAGCACCTAGTGGATATACTGTCTAAATACTTTTTAAAACTTCCTGTTACTCTATTAAGTGTATGTATTAATACCATATTATCAACAATGTACTAGCTTTCAAGGGTAATCCCATTTTATCCTCTGTAAAATGAAGCTCCAAAGAGGTTGGGAGCAACGGGTTGAGAGGACTATCAAAACCCCCTTAATCCTTCTTTGTATCTGCCCCCGCTCCCACTGTTCTAAACTTTAGCTGTTCATATAATCACTGTTAAAAACTGACACGTTCACACCCTATTCGAACACTAGCATGTACAGTAAGTGCGTAGGGTGACGATGGCCACAGCCCTGAGGTGGCGACAGCTGAACTCACCGTCGAAGAGCACGTCCTGGTAGTGCGTGTCCATCTTGTCGCGCAGCCGCAGCTCCTGCTCCTCCCACTTCTGCCGCATCTGCTCGCGCTTGACGGCTGCCGCCGACACCAGCTCCGGCTGCGCGGCCGGCTCCTCCTGCTTCTCCGTGGCGCGGTCCGGCTCCGGCTCCGGCGCCGGCACCAGGCCGAGGCTCTCTGCCAGCTTCGCGTCCTTCTCCTTCACGAAGGCCAGGTCCTGGCGCAGACACATCTTTGTCCGGCCCAGGCAGTCCGCGTACTCCACCCTAGTGCAGGCATCACACCCCCGCTGCACACACAACTGCACTACGTACATCCAGCTGACAAGTTGCATTAGTGTTCCTCAAAGTTACATTTTTTCATAATAACAATGCTGAATCCAACAATTACAGACCTAGGTGCCAGAAAATACAAGTAACTGAGGATGGGAGTTATCACACATAAATAATAAGTTTTCATACTCCTCAAAAATATATTTAAAAGTTCCACTATTTGAGCATTACTAAAAGACAGCAACATCCGGAAACCTTGTTGCACAACAAAAGCGGTTGATGAAAAGTGCTACAAAAGCATTGATGCAATTAAGTACATAAAAACTGCATTTTATGATTACTTTATAATCATAATTTTGAAATGGCCACAACATTTAACCTTTCTTATTTCATATTTTCATTCCAAGAACACGTACAGAATTTTTCCTCGCAATGTTAGGTATCACATACGTAGGGTTTTGTGAATGTAACTTTTATTTAATGAGATTAAAATAAATAAGGATTTATCAACATAACTAATGAGCCTACTTTCCTCTACATGGTTGCAAATAATTTTGATGAAGTTTTTAAAATGTTATTAGACAGTAGGTGTATCTTCCTCGTTCCCTCTTTTGCAACCAACCAGCCAAACCTCTTGGTTTTCTCCAGTCCATCTCCCCACCCCCCACGACAGCCGACCTAAAAAGATTTTTCCAGTCTCCTGCCTCTTGCTGGACAGTAGCTTTAGTTGTAGAACCTAGATCCTGTCGCATCCATGCTGCAACCTATCACTGAAATCCGTAACCTCGTGCTCAACACATACGCTCACCGAGGTAGCATCTAGTACTTACTAACTAGGGTTGCCACCCGTACTTTATAATAAAGTATTGTACTCAATTTCGGTTAAACGTACTTTATACTTTATGAGGACAATAAAGTACGTGAAAATACTTTATTTTACCTATTTCGACGTTTGAAGGTTTTATTTATTTGTTTACGGAAAAAAAATAAAAAGGTAAAGCGAATATTGCGTGGAACAGAACGCATCGCGTCGATAAAATTAAATGCAAAGCAGCACTGTCGCTTTTGAACGTAACATAAAATGTCAATGTCAAATAACATTATCATGTCAACTTGTCCACTTGTGTGTGTAACTTGTGTTGCTGTTGGTTTTGGAAAATTTCGAAGTTCAAATTATTGTTTTCCGTTTTTGCTTGGTGTGTAGTGTTGTACGTATAAATTGTGTGTGATAATTCTTCAGTTATGGATGCAGATAACTGTATATCTCTAAGTACACCTAAAAAACGATTACTGGAATCGGATCATACAAAGCAAACAAAACGAAGGCAAAAGTACAAAAGCCTGTGGGAAAAATGAATTATTTATATATTTAAATATGATCATAGATTGTAAAGACGCCGTGAAAACATTCTTTGAAAATAAGTATTTGTTAGATGTTGCCAGAAGCAACAAAAAATATATATGGAAAAAAAATAGTAGGTTAAATAAATAATACTCTATTTTAAGATGTTGTACTTTTTTTTTTTCCTTAGAAAGGAAATGTACTCTATTTGCTTGAAAAAAAGGTGGCAACCCTATTACTAACTGACAAGACAAATCCTGTGCTCAGAGAGAGAAAATAGCTCCCAAGCCATTAACACGAAAATGAAAACTAGTTACACAATAACAACATTTCTATAATTGGTCTACAAAATCAAAAATTTATTAGCACTAAAAAAACTAGCCACTGAAGTTAAAAATTTTTGTTTGGCAAACAATGCTTGGCAAACTAATTTTTTACAGAAATCGAAATGAAAGTTCTGATTTTTCATTATCGTTTTAATGTACTAAATATTCACGCAAACCTACACATTTTAATTTCCCTTTTCATTTGTAGTTTAACATATTAGTACTAAAAATCATGAAAAATAAGTAAGCATGTACATTGACAGGTTTTATCTTTCTAGAATATTCAGTGAAGGTCATTTGTGTTCTGGCCCGACATCCCAAGAAGACGCTGACTATCAGAATTGGTTCTGTACTCACCAATCAAAGTTGGGATCCAATGTGTCATCATTACTGTCTTCTTCATCATCAACTTCTTCTTCTTCAGGGTCTGCTGTACTGACGCACCGCTGATCCTCCCGAGACTTCTGTTCAAAGTCCACGAGGAACTGTCTGTCTTCTGTTTCTGAACTGGACGGCTGCTGAGACAGCTTGTCGTATAACTTAGACTTAGCTTCCAGCGCAGCCCTGCAAAACAAATGTAAAATATTATTGCGTAATTCATACATGTCAGATGATTCCAAAGACTTCTCGTACATTTCTTGTATTATCAGAGCAATTAACAATTACACATTTTAAGTGGGTTAAGCTAAAAGAGTTGCACATCAAATTTATAAAACCTCAAAAGTGAGAAATTCTCACAGTATCCTTAAATAAGATAATCTAAGTTTTTCTTGCTTTTGAGAAGTACAATATTTTGTGCTGCTATTTTAAAGCAAATTTCGTTTTTAAAAATTCTAGATTTCAGGGTTATCAGTTGTATTATCAAAAACTGATAAATTGAAATTTACCTACCAAAACGATGCACTATTACAGTCAACATTTTACGGTGCTAATTTTATGCAAATTTTGTTATTAAAAATTGCAGATTTCATTGTACACATCGTTACAGATATATTATATGGATGCATTAATAGTTATTATTTTTATTTCTGTACATACTCTACAGTTAACAACAACACATCCTTACACATGTTCACATAATAACGTTTTAACAATTACGTAAAGTATGTTATGTGAACCAAGATAACACAGTGCATTACCACAGATTAAAAAATTTCATTTCAGAGTTTTAATTTTTTTTAGCACATTTCCTAAAGCTCCCAGAATTTTCTTTTTTGTTGCTGTCTTACAACAATGGCTTGAATATGATTATATAGAGAAGAAACATTCCATCATGGAAACAAAACTATTTTTATATTTGCTTTTACAATTATTCTTATCTCATTAACTACACAATTTGTGGTATCTATGTGGTATCTGATGCTTATAGATCTTATTCATTCATCCTGGATGTTAACACCAGAAAAATTAGTTTTTCCTCCAGTCCAATTTTTTTTGGCAGGTTATGAAAAATAATGAGCTGCAAATGTACATTTTTATAACCACTTGGTTCCTAAATTAAGTTATATGATGAGTAACATACAACAAAATGCTTACTTCTTATGTTCAAGGCATTGAACACAACTTATTGGGTGTAGTGAAAATCTTGATACCAAACGTTTGTTTATATGTGTAAAGTGGTTAATGACATTAAGACATCGGCCAATCAAAACAAAACATGCTATTTCATCTCTGAAACATTCCAGACACCCACGTGAACCCCAACACATTTACTCTCTCATTCTAACCAAACTGCACCCACAAATTAATTGTCAACTGCGTTTCCAGAAAACACGCAAAAATTAAAAAAAAAACACTGACACCTAACTGTTGATATCATTGTTATCAGACTCAACTGAAACTATTTATTTTTGAAAAAACAAAACTGTGGCAAATATGCATAAACTACCAGTACCATATTTAGCATTACAAAAAAATAAATAACAAAATATTTCCTTAATATCATTTGTTAATGTCTATATCATTACAGTGAGTTATTATGTATAGGAGTTTCTTGTAGTGTTTAAAGTGAGTGAGGTTATACAGCAATTTAACTGCTCTGTTGAACAAAATATTCTAACAAATTTTTATCAAAATCAAAAATGGTGCAGCTTCAGCCCCTTGATGATTTCACATGCAATAGCCCGTACAGGATTTTTTTAATTTTCTTAATCACCCTTTTCATACACTAGTTTCATAATTGCTGTCTTTAATCTAACAGGATAAAAACACCAGTATCTGAAATACAATTGCATTAATAATATAAGAAACATTGTAATGATGCAATATTCTTAAATTTTTGGGGCACGGGTGTAAAATTCTTTCGTGTGTATTAAGCTTTGGAAAGCTTCGTAATATTTTTAACGGGTTTGAAGTTTAAAGCCGTGGTGGCTCGTTTCCCATGATAGTTTATCCGGCAGACGTGTGCTATTGTAGGTTATCGGGCAGATGTGTGCCGTTTTACGGTTATCGGACGGACGGTTACAGTTTTCGTTTCGAAAGTTGGAGTTTTTGTTAAGCGTCAGCACTACTTAGCTTTTTCAGGCGACGTCGACAAGTTTTAGTTCCTCTGGCGCAATTTTGTTTTACGAGAAGTCCGTTTATGTTGACGGCGCAGGATTAGTTCGTGCGGAGCAGTTACGATAACGTGTTGAGAGCGTGCGTGGCAAGGCCCTTATCTCAGGAGAGGGGGGGCGAGAGGCAGGGCAAAAGACGTGTCTGTCGGTCGCCCTTCAAGCAGTTTCTTAGAGCAGTTTCGTCAGTCGTTGGAAGCAGTTACTTCGGGTCAGTTGCCCGTGAGGGCAGGTCAGTACAGTCGTCAGAAGCATCATACAATGCTAGTCTAGGTCGCGTCGTGTGTGAGGATAACCCCCACATCTGCCACTAGACTTTTTCTCTGCCGGTGTGGGAGGTTGAAGCATTTTTATATTTATTTCGATGCAAGTTTGAAGACATTAATATTCTGTAAACGACTGTGGCGCTGGTCTATACTTTTATATTTATCTGTGAGAGGTTCGTACTCTGTATATCGGCAATTCGTATGTGAACTGTGAAACTACAATAGTTAATAAAAACATATAACAAAATACTCTGGAACTTCTTTCTTAATTAATCGGCGTCCATTCGCTGAGTCTCGTGTTTCTACCTATGAGCTAGTTGTGGCAAAGTAACATTCAGCAGTGTAAGCGGCCGAACTGTGGGGCAATATTATAAATATGGCTTAACGAGACGCGGCCGAAAGTTACATTAAAAAAGAATATAAATTGTGTTCTTCCCTACAAAAATATTAGTTATGGGTCGAGTCTCAAAAAATTGAGTCGAGCCAAGTTTTTTTTAAAGCAGCCATTGTGCTACTGAAAATTCAAGTCGAGTCACGGTGCTTTTATGTTGTAAACAATAAATATTCGCACCCAATAACCACCTTTCGTGTCTCGCCAATCAATAATTTTAGGTTGCTAAATCACTAAAGTTGCGCCGTAATTAAAAACAATAACTTGGCTACATGCCTACACACTTGGTTGACGTTTGTGATGTTCGGCAGTTCCAGTGGGCATTATATTCGTGACTTGAGCCATTTTTCTTCCCAGCAAAGCGCTTCCTTTTGCCTCCAAGCTGGGTGACAACAGATGACGGACCAGTAACTTGTCAATGTTGACAGGTGCACTCTCGGCGCAACACAAATATGTACAACCATTGGATGTAGGCCACTACAGTATTTAAACATGAAAAGCCTGCGTCATGGCATGTCACACCTTCAGCGAAATATTCATAATAACGGTATACTTGTCAATGCTTTTCTCATCTTATTACCATTTTAAAAACATGTGTTAAAAAAAAGAACAANGAACAACTACCATGTAACAAAAACTTAATATGTGGACAGCTTACCTGGCCGCATGCTGATGGACCTGCCTGAAAGCTACCTTTCTACTCCACCCCTGTGACAGTTATTTTTTCTATCAACATCACGCGGGTGACATTAACATTCCGACCATAGTCATTCACTTGTCGGCGGGAGGCAAAAAGTAGTGCTGCAAATCACTTACCCAGACAAAGAATTATTCTTACTGGAAGAAACTAGTCCCAAACTTATTTCTTGGTAAACTGTGACTATATACGTAGGTATGCATTTGCATGTATGGAGCAAACTCGATTTTAATTCAAAAATTTTGTTATTATCTAGAGTAGCTACTTTTCTGAAGGAAACGTCCTAGACCAACGAAAGTAGCATTAATAGGTTCTGCACAGCTTACCTTTTTAATATTGAAGAGGGCTTAACGTTAAAATAAGTAGAACATATTAAATAAATCGTCAAAAGTACGAGCAGTTTGGTCTCTCTGTTTACATCGGTCACCATGTTTAAGGGCTGCGCATACCTATTTCCCACGCTACCTACCGGTAGCAGATATTCAGGAGGGCGTCGTGTTAAAATAAGTAGAACGTATTAAATAAAATAGTTAATAGTACGAGCGGCCCGGCGCTTTTTTTACGTCGGACGCCTTAATTTTTGGTGAAGTAATGTATTAGTGACGTGAACAAATGTGAATCGTGCTGTTACCTTATTGGCTGTGATCTGTAGACATCATCGTCACGGGATTTTACGTTGAGGTTGAGGAGCCATTACTAGCATTTCAGAAGCGAGATAGTGTGGATGTGTTTTTTGCGATCGTGAGTTCTGACGTCCGAATCCGACCGTGCGAAGGCTTGTGATTTAAGATTGGAGGGTGCAAAAACGAGTGCTTCTGTGCATAATATTCGCCTATGTGGCGGGTGTTACTTTATGTTGTAGAAGATCGTGGTGTTCTGTTGATTGAGGTAAGATGCACGGCAGTTGAATGGGTCGCCTACCTAGGTGAGTTGATTCATAGACTTCCGGTGTGTTTAACTGCTACTTTAAAAACCCTAAAATCCTAATTAGACTAAAATCCTAGTGTATTTTAAAACCCTAAAATCCTAGATTATATTAAAATCCTAGCGTAGTTTAAAACCCTGAAATCCGAGGTTAGTTTAAAACCCTACTATCCTAGGTTAGATTAACACCCTACAATCTTAGGTTAGTTTAAATCCCTACGATTCTAGGTTAGTTAAAAAATGTAAAATAGTGATTTACTCGTCATGGGGTTAGGTTCTGTTAGGTTAGGTGGGCACATATTACGAAATTAGTCGGATGTTAATGCCCATAGCATTTCGTGTTCTGCATAATTAGTAGAGTGGAAATATACCACTTTTTGGGTTTGTTATATTTTTTTTACAGAAAAACCGCTACTCTGGATAATTACTAAAAATTTTATACTGAACTGAACTCAACTTTCATACAACTTGACTTGCTTCGAGTTTCATACAAATTGACTCAACTCAATGCTCTTAAAAAACAAACTTGCCCATCACAGTGAAATATATAACATGTTAAAACTGTCGGAGATAAAATTAATTACCTACTACAGGAAAGTGAACCTATCTTTGCCTTACTAAAAACAAATTTCAATATACAAAATCGATACCACACCTTGACTTCTTCAGATCCTCTTCATCCTTCCTAATCTCTTCACAATCTCTAGAATTTCTACTATCAACTCCAGCATTTTTTCTGGTAAACACAGTCTGCTTTTTGGGCTGCGGGGGGAGATGAGCAAAACTGTTCTTGGCGTCAGATTTAGCTCTATTTACCTCCTCTTGCTTACGCGCAAGCTCAGCCTTCAAGCTGACAAGCTGTGAAACGAAAAATAATAACAGAAATACTAATTCCATACATTTATAACATAACCTACACAGTTTCGAAAAATTTATGTAATTGGGTCTGCCTCCACATTAAACCTCGGTTTACAATAGAAAAATTAAGCTTTAATTCATGCATTATTTTATGTGCAGAAGATATGAAAGTGTTAACTTATGTGAAGGTTTCCAATGGAACTTAGCCGGTCGTGTGCGTTGATGGGATTTCCTCAAGTGTTAAGGTGGCCGCCTGGGTAGGCCGCCGAACGGTGTGCCGAGCTCCAGGAGGAAGCGTTTTATTGAAACACAGTCCAATGTGTAGTGGGGTCTGCTTACGAATAGCATTTAAGAAATGTTATGCATCAATATAAGTTTTACAGTCTCTCCTATTTATTTTTAAAGCATGTTTCTGTGATAGTGAAAATGGCTCAAACTGGTATTTTCACGGTCTTTTTCAGGTATGAACATTACGGTACAAACATTAAAAAACAATAATTATTAAGTTTAGTGACTTTTCTAACGAAACGTTCTAGAACAACAAAAATTGCATTATTGGGTTCAGCACAGCTTACCTAGTTAATATTCAGGAGAGCGTCATGTTGAAATAAGTAGGACGTATAAAATAAAATAGTTAAAATTACTAGCAGTTTGTCACTTTGTTTACAGTGGATGCCATGATTTTTGGTGACGTAATGATTCCTGCAGTCACCGTATTGACTCTTGGGTATTGTTACGTCACTGTAACGGAAATTTTTGAAAAAGCTCAATAGCCATTCTGTCTTTGGCAGTGTGTGTCGCGACGTCCCAATCCGGCGGATTTAAAATGGAGAAAGCAAGAATGAGTGCTTCTGTGCGTTATATTCGCCTATGAACGAGTGCTTCAGTGCGTTATATCTGCGTATGTGGTGTTTTAGTGGAACATGGTGTTTTGTCAAGTGAGGTAAGGTTGAATTGGCCATTGACAGAGGAATTGTACCAACTGCCTTCTAGGTGCGTTAATTGATATTCTTTTGGTGTGTTTTACGGTTCCTTTAAATCCCTAGAATCCTAAATTCGTAGTTTAGTGTAAAGCCCTACAATCCTAGGTTAGTGTAAACTGTAAACCCCTACAATCCTAGGTTAGTTTAAAAATGTAAAATAGTGATTCACCCATCGTGGGGTTAGGTTCTGTTAGGTTAGGTGGGCACATATTACGAAATTAGTCGGACGTTAATGCCCCTCGTATATATTCGTGTTCTGCGTCATTAGTAGAGTGTAAATATACCATTTTCTGTAATTTTTTTTTACATAAAAGTCACTAAACTTAATAATTACCTAAAAACGGAATAGGGACATACATGAAACCTTTATTTTTATTATTACGTCACAAAATTGTAAGGTCTCCGCTGAAAGTCTCATAGAGGCGCATTATTGACGGGCAAGACTGCACACCAGCTCATTTGCGCGTAGAGGCGATAAGAGAGCTGATGTGCATGTCTCGGTCGCCCCTACCGCTCCCACGCTTTTAGGCCTCAGATGTGCAAAATTCCATCAACCAGGTGCCACCTTAAAAGAAAGAAATTTTATATTTTAAGTGATACTTATGAGGCGGCGATCAATCAGAAGAGCTGTCTGTGTTGTTGGTAAGAAACTGTTATTTGCAGTAAGTATAAAAAATATTATTTAACTATTTATTTTGCCTCCTTGTATTCCAGCCGTTACTGTAAGGAGGTTGTCCGAAACAATTTATACGAAAATGCATGTTATATAAAACATACAAACATAGGACATACATAGAAAGACGTGTGTGTGCACATATTTAAAATTATATTTGTTCACAAAAACAATCTTCTCTGAAAGAAAATGTCGTTTTTGAAGAATGAAATGCTTAAATATGGCTGTTATATAGGATGTTATGTTATGTTAGGTTAGGAACAAAAGTAAACATGGCAGGCTTGTCGCCTGTTTCCACTGGCTGGAATTAAGAACTAAAACTTTAATTGGAAAATTCAAGTCCACACAAGACGTGTTTCCGTATGCCAGATCAGTGCTTACTGCATAACTCTTAACACTAATTGTTTTATTGTAAACCCAGCTAAAGTTATACAATGACAATTTAAGACACAACACACTTTGAAGAAGATGTATCAGAATTCTTTCTTTTACGTACTGAAGACCTGCTTATTTCAATCTTCTTCGACATAATTATGAAAGAAGCTGTAATTTTTTCATTACATTTGACCAACCAGCTTAAAGGAACAGAAACATTAAACAAATTAAACATGCAGAAACAAAACAATGCTATTATACCATAGAGTACGACATTCTGTTGTGCACTTCAAAGATATTGATAGAAAGTGTTTTCCTTTTTGGTTTTATATTTATGTAAGGAAACCAGTGTTGCTACTGTGGAAATATTTTCAGCATAAGCTGTCATACTTGTCGACATGAGAAAAACCAATGTTTAGAAGGACCTACCTCCAAACCACTATTATGTACTTACTGTGGGACCGCATTTGGTAGAAGTGATAATCTAAAGAGACACACTGGTGCATGTAAAGGTAACGCACCTTTGCTTGGCATGGGACATCATGCGTTGAACTTATTGCCACACGACAAGGCTATGGCTAGCCTTCCTTCTGATTCGTCGTGTAAACCAACGATGGTTCGAGCGCTCATAACATTACCCTGGCCTGCATCGTGTTCCACAACAGTGTGTGAAGAAGGAAATACGAGTGTTGCAGACATTTACTATGAAGAATGTGTGCCATATAGATCGTCAGAATTTTTTACCAACAAACATTCACTGCTAACATGTAAAGTGAAAAACAAAGATGTTACAACATTCCAGGTCATCGAGAACGAAAATGTGACATTCAAGTCTGTTGGTGATGATGTGAAATATGTATATTCTACCGATGATGAAGAACTGACATCTGCAAAGCAAAAGCATAGAAATGTTGCTGAAAATAAGAGCTACTTGACATTGTGGCAGAAGAAACGCAGATTCGAAACCTGTACTCTGGCCCAGAGGTATCTCGCAACCTACTCATAATATGATGAACAAACATGCAGACATGTATCATGAACCTTCTGCGAAGAGTGACAAGAAGTCTAGCTTATTATTTTCTGAAGACCCTAATGACCTGGTGGATAGACTGTGGGTGTTGGTTCCATTGCAAAGAAGTGGATGTCTTTCTGCCAGTGAAGAGATAAATTTGATTATTGATGAACTCAGAGTTAGAGGCTTTATTTACTGACATATTATGTATGTGTGTGATTTGGTTAAGAATAGGAATACAAAAACAAATAAAATAATTTATATTTTATTTTTTAAATTCCTATCGTCTAAGAAATGTACTTACTGCTATGTGTTTATTATAAACGTCCGGTAGACTAAAAGTATTTGCGATGAACTTATATGGAGTATGGCTATGTACAAATATCTGTTGGAGATAAATTTCATTTTAAACTGCGAGATTATAAATATTTTAACTATATATACATACATGCTCAGTATACCTAACTGTCAGTATAATTTCACTCACTTCGTGATGGATAACAAACATTGTCTTTATACGTCTTGTTTTGACTTTTGGAGCTATCACTTCAGGTAAGCACTGCTGTTATCACTGTGTTAAAGTTTGTAGTCGATGGTGAATGAACAGTTACTATCTTCATGACGGCCAGCACTATAGCTGCTAGTAAATGTCTTGCTACAATAATTCCACTCAATTCCTGATGAACAACATTGTCTTCACACTTCTTGTTATGCCTATTCAGACTATCACTGCGGGCGAACATCACGGCGCCGTTATCGAAGTGGTAAGTCTTGTATGCAATGATGAACATGCAAGGACTACTTTCATGTCGTCGTGATGTAAGGAGCGAATCTCCAGAGTCCCTTGCTNTATGCAATGATGAACATGCAAGGACTACTTTCATGTCGTCGTGATGTAAGGAGCGAATCTCCAGAGTCCCTTGCTGTTGGCGATGCAGTCAGTGTTACAGTTGGTAAATCTTCAACCAATGATTCCATCTTAATATTGTAACAGTGTACGCAATCGCGGTAAATGAATGTAGACATAACAATCTGCTTTCCGCCATGCTCGACAACGAAGTGAGAACCATTTTTTTTTACACAAGGTGTGCTTGTATATCATTATCATTACATGACAGTTCGTGTTGCCTGTCTCGGGTTGTCACAGTGTGGCCTGCTTATTACATATTTTTTTATGTTTGGTAGTCTCTAAGTATTTGAGATTAACATACATGTGTACGGTTATATACAATNCTTATTACATATTTTTTTATGTTTGGTAGTCTCTAAGTATTTGAGATTAACATACATGTGTACGGTTATATACAATATATTTGTTGGTGATAGTGTTCACCGCGATTGTTGCATGATGTGTTCGATAGTTAAATACGTAGATATAACACAGAAATTTTAATTGTGTATCGTGATGTATTTTTTTACCTGTGAAATGATTGGACTCTTTAAGGGATTAAACCTGCGATACTTTATTCTCAAGGATGGTGCACTATCTCCAGCGCAGTTAGGGTACATGAGTTATTTCATATAAAATTTCAATAGCATATGTACATAAAAAGTAAGTATGCTTATNCAGCGCAGTTAGGGTACATGAGTTATTTCATATAAAATTTCAATAGCATATGTACATAAAAAGTAAGTATGCTTATCATTCTGAAGTTTACATGAATATTTGGACAGGGTGGTGTAATTACAATAATTTTAAGTACCGAGTTGATTTCTTGGTCGGTGATGTATACCATGCACGGAAAGGCAGGATAGTCATTGTGGCCTGTGCTTCTGTTGGGTTCACATCGATAGCTACGAGATGCACTCGCAGTCTCCAGGTCTTCTGTGTATGAAACAGCTACACCAGTTATTTTTAGTTAAAGTAGACTCTTCTCTTTATGTTTTGGGTCTTCTAAAGGCAGAGTACATACATAGTGAAAATGTACATGTTTTGCTATGCCTCCTTATGCGCATTACAAAGTTCCTACATTTAATGATATTTCTATATTAATAAAAATGTGTGGTGAACGATTCATGCTAATTCGTTCCATAATGTGCTTATATTTCTAGCACTAAAACTAGCATGTATTCAAATAAGTACAGATATGTAATATTTAAAACTAATTAAATTGTTACAGTGTACAGTATAACTGAATTCCTCTTGTAAAGAGAAGTGCATGTGTGACTCGGCTGGTCTTCCATTCTGAAGCCTGTCGCATGTCTCTCGGCTAGCTTTAAGTGCCATCCCTTCGACTTGCCAAAACCTGCACGGTGCTGGCGCTGCTGGCCGACCACCTAGGCTGTTCTTGGTGCACTGGTAATGTTGATATAGCTATTAACGTCTGCAGAACCAACAGGGAACATATAATGGCAGTGTGACCAATTTTTCATGTACAGTATCGTTTCATATCTTTTACATGCAGTTCCTGCGACCCTCTTGTTAGACAGATGATGTTTATTTGTATTAACTCGTCCATATTTTAATGTAACCGGTAATTACCTACACCTTGCTCAGGTGCAATTATATACACCTTTATTTTTTCCAATATGTGTGTGTGGTATTTGCTAAGGATTACCCAGGCTATCGAGGCCTCGGGCCACTGGCCCTCGTGTCAGGCTGACTGTGTTTATTTATATGTATTATTTATGCTGTAACTTCTACGACTACATACATCTTGCTCACAGAGCGATTGTGTGTACCTTAACTTTTTTGTGTGTATATGGATGTTGCATGTTACCCGTGTAATGTTTATTTAACACCTGTAGTAGGTAGCTGACTACAAGCATGGTGGTGGGTGATTGACGAGTGCGCACGATATGAGGGCTTAAGGTGTAATTGACCTTGTCATGCTACTCGTCACCAGAAGCAATGCCTATGATATAAATTTGGTGTCTATAACTTCGGTGGATGGAAAATGGTGGTCTACTATGCTTATAAGAGGGATTAAGGCATACTTGACCATGTGGCCCTTTTCGTCGCTGGAGGTGTTGTTGTGTGATATGAATTTGGTGACTATAGATTAAACAGTTCGAGAATTACAGCCTACTATGCTTGTAAGAGGGCATAAGGCCTAATTATCTCTATAATCCTATTCAGAATCAAGAATGATTCCTATGTTATGAATCTGAAGACTATCTTAAGTGGTTGAGAAATGATGGCCAACTATGCTTATAAGAAGGATTAGGGCATAATTGATTCCACCATCTTATTCGGCATCAGGGGTGATGCCAATGTTATGAATTTGACGACTTTATATTAAACAGTTAGGAAATTATAGCCAACTATACTTATAAGTGGGCTTAGGGCATACTGAACCATGCAGTCCTTTTCGTCGTCGGGGGTGAAGTCTATACTATAAATTTGGTGGATCTAACTTAAATGGTTCGTAATTTACAGCTAACTATGCTTATAAGTGGGCTTAAGGCGTACTTGTTGCGGGCGGATGCAGTGCGACTCTAGGCTAGCGTGCGTGGGCCTAGTACAGAACTTCGCTCTGTACCATGCTGAATGCTCGGACAAGTTTGACATACAGAATAGCATGTGTACGTGATTGCTGTACATGTGTATCGCAGCGCAATGTGCCATGCTGAATGTATGGACAAGATACAGATACAGAAGTGCACTTGCTCGAATGCACAGACACGTTGGGGATACAGAAGTGTGCATGTGCGCTTGCGAGTGATTGCAGTGCATGTGCATCGCAACACAATTGTGTATGTATGGCTGCATATTACATGCGATTGTAGTTNAGCTAACTATGCTTATAAGTGGGCTTAAGGCGTACTTGTTGCGGGCGGATGCAGTGCGACTCTAGGCTAGCGTGCATGGGCCGAGTACAGAACTTCGCTCTGTACCATGCTGAATGCTCGGACAAGTTTGACACACAGAATAACATGTGTGCGTGATTGCTGAACATGTGTATCGCAGCACAATGTGCCATACTGAATGTATGGACAAGATACAGATACATAAGTGCACTTACTCGAATGCACAGACACGTTGGGGATACAGAAGTGTGCATGTGCGTTTGCGAGTGATTGCAGTGCATGTGCATCGCAACACAATTGTGTATGTATGGCTGCATATTACATGCGATTGTAGTTTTATTTGGTTGTCAGCGTTCACGCGGACCGGAATAGGCATAGTACGAATGCTATTAATATTTTATATATATATATATATATATATATATATATATATTACACATATACAGGTGTGTGTGCATGTGTGTGTGTGGTATGCAGTTTTTTATATAAATATTTGATATTAAACATTCTATTTTTCGTTGTTACAAGTTTATTATATGGAGAGTGCATTAGGCCGATGCGAGTATTTACTCTATTTCTTCTCCTAGCACTCTCCGTGCAATGGTGATTTTTATATAAAAATCGGGGCCTGTCCAATTATTTTCCAAATGCTGGGATGGTAACTACAGGGGATGGACAAAATAATATGAACACCATGCAATATAGTACATTTTGTTGCATGATGGCAACACTGTTTCCGTGTAAATAATGCGATGTGTATGTATTGCACAGTTTACGTGCCAAGTAGGTTATTTTTCAGTGTATTATACGCTTTGTTCTGCGACGGTTAAAACAAGCGATCGGTGAAATGTGTGATCTCTCAGACTTCGAAAGAGGGCAAATCGTTGGTGCTCGGTTAGCGGGAGCGTCTGTGACGAAAACAGCTGAATCGTTTAACGTTTCACGAGCGACAGTATCCACGGTAATGACAGCAAACGACGAGCATTAAAAAGAGTTGTGGCCAGACAACATAAAACTACCGTGGCAAAAGTGATAGCAAAACTCAACACTCACTTGAGTAATACTGTTTCGACAAAAACGGTACGGCGGGAGCTCCACAAAGTTAACATTCATGGAAGGGCTGCAATTGCGAAACCATTTATAATGGATGCCAATGCTAAGCTGCGAAAGATGTGGTGCCACAATCATAAAACCTGGACACTTGATGATTGGAAGAATGTGGTATGGTCCGATGAATCATCGTTTACATTGTTTCCTACAAACGGCCGGGTTTATGTATGGAGAACCCCAAAAGAAGCCTACGATCTGGACTGCCCGCTTCCTACAGTCAAGCATGGGGGAGCTTCCATTATGATTTGAGCGGCTATATCGTGGTATTCAGCTGGTCCTCTCATTCACATCACTGGCCGGATTACTGCGAATGAATATATCGACAACATCGATGATGAAGTTCTTACTATGACTAGCATATTTCTGCCAAACACTGCCATATTCCAAGATGATAATGCGCCAATACTCACAGCCAAAAAGGTTCAGTCTTGGTTTCAGGAGCATCAGAATATCATCAAACAATCGCCAGACTTCAACATAATTGAACCGTTATGGGGAGTTTTAGAGAAAAGAGAGTGAGGAGCAGATTTCCATCTCCAACATCATTAAAGCAATTGGTGGATGTTTTGGTACAAGAATGGGACAACATTCCGTTGGAAACTATTCAGACACTCTACGAATCTATTCCGCGAAGAATTGCAGCTGTTCTAAAAGCAAATGGTGGCCCAACACCTTATTAATAAATAAATATTGTGTATATGTCAGGTGTTCATATTATTTTGTCCATCCCCTGTATATATGTATTCGACATTACACATCCTCCTTTCCTCGATGTTGCAGAAATCTTGTCGTCAAAACACTCGACTGCCGACCCAAGAAGTGTTGGAACGATCCCTCATGCCTCCGGCATTTTTGAGTTCCGAAATAAAAACCACCTTAACATTTTTTCCCAGCGCTCCTACCAACCACTGATAGAACTAAACTCNGTCTGTGACGAAAACAGCTGAATCGTTTAACGTTTCACGAGCGACAGTATCCACGGTAATGACAGCAAACGACGAACATTAAAAAGAGTTGTGGCCAGACAACATAAAACTACCATGGCAAAAGTGATAGCAAAACTCAACACTCACTTGAGTAATACTGTTTCGACAAAAACGGTACGGCGGGAGCTCCACAAAGTTAACATTCATGGAAGGGCTGCAATTGCGAAACCATTTATAATGGAAGCCAATGCTAAGCTGCGAAAGATGTGGNTAACATTCATGGAAGGGCTGCAATTGCGAAACCATTTATAATGGAAGCCAATGCTAAGCTGCGAAAGATGTGGTGCCACAATCATAAAACCTGGACACTTGATGATTGGACGAATGTGGTATGGTCCGATGAATCATCGTTTACATTGTTTCCTACAAACGGCCGGGTTTATGTATGGAGAACCCCAAAAGAAGCCTACGATCTGGACTGCCCACTTCCTACAGTCAAGCATGGGGGAGCTTCCATTATGATTTGAGCGGCTATATCGTGGTATTCAGCTGGTCCTCTCATTCACATCACTGGCCAGATTACTGCGAATGAATATATCGACAACATCGATGATGAAGTTCTTACTATGCCTAGCATATTTCTGCCAAACACTGCCATATTCCAAGATGATAATGCGCCAATACTCACAGCCAAAAAGGTTCAGTCTTGGTTTCAGGAGCATCAGAATATCATCAAACAATCGCCAGACTTCAACATAATTGAACCGTTATGGGGAGTTTTAGAGAAAAGAGAGTGAGGAGCAGATTTCCATCTCCAACATCATTAAAGCAATTGGTGGATGTTTTGGTACAAGAATGGGACAACATTCCGTTGGAAACTATTCAGACACTCTACGAATCTATTCCGCGAAGAATTGCAGCTGTTCTAAAAGCAAATGGTGGCCCAACACCTTATTAATAAATAAATATTGTGTATATATCAGGTGTTCATATTATTTTGTCCATCCCCTGTATATATGTATTCGACATTACACATCCTCCTTTCCTCGATGTTGCAGAAATCTTGTCGTCAAAACACTCGACTGCCGACCCAAGAAGTGTTGGAACGATCCCTCATGCCTCCGGCATTTTTTGAGTTCCGAAATAAAAACCACCTTAACATTTTTTCCCAGCGCTCCTACCAACCACTGATAGAACTAAACTCCCCAATACTAGTGTGACCTTGCAGGCGACATGATTACCAATACTCACAAAATGGCTGCATCGATGCCAGCACTCATAAATGCGGATGGTAGAACTTAGCATATTCTGGTGGCGGGCAGGAGAATTAAAGATGGCCATCTACAGCAGACGTCTGGTGGCAGGTGGCAGGAGTAGGAATTAAATATGGATGGCACAAAAAGCAAGAGGGAGAGAAAAGGGGTGGGAGACAAGAAGGACTGATAGAAGGGAAGAGAAAAAAAAGGAGACCAGAAGGAATATGAGAAAACCAAGGGATAGAGCGAGCATGGGTGGGAATCCAAGATGGTGGGGACAAAGGCAAGATGACTGGGTGATTGATGTGCATGCGATTAGTACAAGTGCTATTAGTATAAATAGAGTTATTATATATTTGTGACTTGTATTACTATCCTTAGCATATGCATACTCGGCATAGGTTGTAGAATATGTGCTTGTACAAGAAGATGCATGAAGATGTATAACGAGGCAATGAATTCGAACATTCTTCAGATAAGATGGATGGTGCTGTCATGGAATAACAGAGCATGGAATTTTTGTAAATAATTACACAATCCGGCTAGCATTTGCTCAATTTACTCCAGATCCCACCGAATTGTGCAAGTGCTAGCCACATTGTGCAAAATACATTTTTGCAGTTAATTTCGCTAATTGAAAGGAAATACGAGAAATTTTTAAGGAAATTGTGGCGATTTTTAGCGTTTTTAAGGGAATAAGGGAAATTTTGAGTGATAAAAAGGAAAAAATGGGAATTTCAAGATGGCCGCCGAGGCTCCCAGCTCTCCTCTAGGATCCCAGGTGCACCAGAAGGAACTATTTCTTACTACTAATGACATTTAATATTTGAATAGNACAATCCGGCTAGCATTTGCTCAATTTACTCCAGATCCCACCGAATTGTGCAAGTGCTAGCCACATTGTGCAAAATGCATTTTTGCAGTTAATTTCGCTAATTGAAAGGAAATACGAGAAATTTTTAAGGAAATTGTGGCGATTTTTAGCGTTTTTAAGGGAATAAGGGAAATTTTGCGTGATAAAAAGGAAAAAATGGGAATTTCAAGATGGCCGCCGAGGCTCCCAGCTCTCCTCTAGGATCCCAGGTGCACCAGAAGGAACTATTTCTTACTACTAATGACATTTAATATTTGAATGGTTACATTAATTTCATAATTTTTTTAATGGTTAGTAGCTACAATAACTGGTATAAATGTAAGGAACTTTTCATAAATATGTATACAAAAATATTTTATTGAGTTTTTTATTTTAAAGCATGGTATGTAATTATGTTTTTGTTATGAGGCTATTAACCAGAACTTAAAGATTTGTGTGAGATGAAAATTTGCGTAGCCTAGGGATCTAGATACAAACGAAAACTTTGGTACTCTTGTGATATGACATCTCAGTAAACAATTATATTTATATGTGTTAACTGATTATTTGACATAGTTCGGATCACTGTAACGGGGCCACCTAGGCGAACCGGGTTCGATTCTTGGCGGGGTCGGTCCCGGATTTTCGCATGTGGGCATCGTGCCGGACGATTCCGCTGGTCGGCGGGGTTTTCACGGGAATCTTCTGTTTCTCCCGTCCTTTCATTCTGGCACTGCTCCATGCTCACCTCGTTTCACTCTCATCGGCTCTCAAGACCACGATGTTAAGAGCCGCCCAAATCTCTTCACTCACCCTTGTCACCGGATAAGCATGAGACACTTTTCCAGATTTGGTGACTAATACACGATTAATTACACGAGGGTAAATTTACACAAACGCCCTACCCAGGTCTCCAACCCAGAGCCCATCGATCGTGCACTATGGGAGCCAGCTGTACCGCGGAGGTCAGCTCTCTATTCGCACGAACATCTAGCAGTGATCTTCAGAAATATGTGACATGTGACTTTCGCGCTCACTCCTCATTGTACCATTAGGCTTTACTCGCGTGGCCTTGCTCGGCCCAACCTCTTGTCTGGTTGGCAGAGGCCTGGCAGTCGAGAGGTTGTATCTACGATTACGATGTTCACTGCGTTCAAACCCGGTCACACCTGGTTTCAAGAAAACCGAGTGTTTATTTCCGGCAATTTTCAAGTTTGTACCTCACTGATTCCTGCACTAGGGAATGTGCAAGCCTACGTGACGAAATGTAATACGAAGCGTGTATTTAAAACAAAATATCTGCATGCATGAGCAATGTGCATTTGGCGCGGTATGAAACTTCAAAAAAATATCCAACAAAAAATAATTGAGATTGAAAATGCTTCCAGTGAAATGGTTTCTGGAAAAATTTCCATGTTGAAAAAATGAATTGTCAGACAGTTCCTGCGTTCCCGAATAAGTGGCGAAGGCGGGGAAAAAAAAAAAAAAAAGTTCATAAACACGCAGTTGTTTACCCGTATTTACCGACTGCATATTTAAAAAGTGATGTGATCCAACTGCGATTATTGAATTATCTTCAGCCATTTATCAATAACTTGGTTCTTGTTAATATTTTTCATTCATAATTTCAATGCGAATTGAATGTTAGATTTCGGGTATTCCGCAAATAAACTGGATTTTTTTTTTATTTCCACAGAATATGCGACGTAGTCTCACTCAGAATATTGGACGAGGAAGTTGGCATATTTTTAACGTTAAGTGTTACTATTTCCTGACATAACAATGTGAAAAGAGGTTCAAAGGAATATAAATTCAAATGAACTTCTGAGAACTGAATGCACGTAAGACCACAAATATCTAGTACGACATGTTTGACATATTTCATATTTTTCCATTGTAGTCAACTTGTATGGGTAGCATAGTTGGTTGGGGCGCCATCATACATTACAATACATCATAAGTTCGGATTCGGAATAACACATGGCTGTATCGTTTTTTAGTATAAGGTTAGGTTAGATTCAATCATAAGCCGATCTTCTTCTTATCCCCCTCCCCCCATCTACCCGGTACTTAATATAAAGCAGGGGCTTAAAAAGCAACAATTAAACAATTATTCCAGTTTCTGGGCTGTCTGTCTACGTGAATATTCGAATTGAGGTATTTCAGTAAAATCGTACTGGTTATGATCTTTTCGCCTACAGCACCACCTGGTATCAAAATGTAAGTTTGTCGTGGTAATTGTTTTCGAAATAAATCTATACACCACAAAGTGTTGTATTTTGTACGAGTGCTATTACGAAATGTGCGGCAATGCGGAGAAAAGGCGATGGAAGATGTTGTTGAACACAGTACTGGGAATGTAGCCGTCATCATTCTCTGGTTCCTCATGCGCCAGACAGTTACTGGTCGCCACTCTGCCTACATAACTGACAAGTTCCCAATCACGGCAGGTGACCATCGCTTGCAGTTGCAGAATACGTCACCACACAACAAGAGCAGTATAACCTAAGCCAAACGTACGATTATTCCAGTAGTTCAGTTGTCCTTGGAAAACTACTCATCTTGTCTACACGAAACCAAAACCATATCAAAATTGTAAGTAATAGGTATCTAGGGTTTCACGAAATGTCATACTTTCAAGTCTTCAAATTTATATTATATCACCAAATATATCAATTTAAAAAAAATTCATTTCTGATGGTAATATTATTATTTTTGTCCTTTTCATTGGTAATTCCTGACGATATCATGAAAAACCCTAGACGAAGGTTTACTCTTTTCTTAAAACTAAATTTGGTTCGGAAATTTTGTTTAGGAAAGTTGATATTAATGAACATAATTGGAAAATCACGGATTCGAATCGATTTTTAAAATATTTTTTTTAATATTACTGCGAAACGGATGCATTTTGTAAATATTATTTTGCAAGTGTTATAATTAAACTCTTTTATTTAAAGTGTAATTTGAATCATGTAAATCACTTAATTAGAATTTATGTTAAATTAATTTAAAGTCTGCGCGGTGTTTACGTGTTTTGATGGTTGCAGAATGACCAGGATTTCAGCTCCCATTCAACCTTAAATTATATGACAGAAAACCTTATGTCAGCATAAGCTGAGGTCCAAGATCACTAGACTACAGGTCATCGCATAGTGGCCAAAATGTGTTCGGGTCATTCGGATATCTTCGGAATGTGATGTCACTGTATTACCTCGAATGTAAACGACTGTAATGTGGTTGTTTGCAGTGTTGGGCCAAGTTGATAATTAATTTAGAATTAAACGCTTTGTACAGGGGCGAATTATTGGGCTATGATAAATAATATTTAACAAGAAACTTAACTAAATTATGCTTCATATATCCAGTACAATACCTCTCCAAAATATAAGGTAGACACATCCAGTCGCGTTAGTTACAACGTACAGTTTCTATTTACTCGTTTTATTTTACGAAAAACAAGAAATAGATTTTAGGAACGAAGATTTAGGATCACTTTAGGAGAAGATTAGTTTTTTTTTAGTATAATTCAATTGACTTGAGCTGTCGCCTGTATCGAGTAAGCCAAAGGGTGTTAGATAGTCAGAAGCAAGATATTGCCAATCAAGGAAGAAATAAAAACTCTTACTACTATTTTCATATTTCATGTGGGTCGACAAATATTCACTATAATAAACACAGCTTCATCTTGTGGGAAATGTAGGCTACAGTGCTAGAATTTTATCTACTGTACTTACTTTTATACACACCATTACCAATTTACAATTTTGTTCTTTACATAAAATCCATTTCAAATTTCCCACTCAGGTACCTACTATGCTTATTAAAATTTTTTTAACTCTTTGAAATATTGTTACATTTTTACTTGGCTAGTAGTTTATTAAATACTTAAGTACGCTTATGCAATACTGTTCTCAAATCGTTTTGTATTATGAGCAACGATCTTTAGGTTGTTTAAACTTCTTGTATTCTATAAATTAGTAACACAATTTTTAAAACAAATCTATGCATTATTGAACGTTAACAGATTACAGGTACGTTCATTGTAAATATTAATAACTTATTTTTATTTTTTATTTTTTTTTGAATTTTGTTTGATTAGGCTTAGATAAACTAGCAGTACTACAACACTTTTTTGTAATATAAAAGTTTTTCCACTCCTTTCGCAGTTCCCAAATATAAATGCTACATATGTAAATCAGCATAGAATTAAGAATTTTACTAACTATATAGTTGTATAACTATGAGTCTATTCATACAAGTAACATTATGCAGTAATGTAATAGAATAATAATACAATAAAATAATAATACGATAAAATAATAATGCAATAGAATAACGTAAACTGAAAAGTCATTGAAATCTAAATCCATAAACTTAGTAACAGTATATAAAAAATTAACAAACAAAAAAGTCCTTTTTTTATAATTACATTGAAAGGCTGATTTATAAAATTTATTGATAATAGATTATATGATTTCTGTATAATTACTTTAAAACTCTTGAGTGTTTTATAAAATGTGTAACGTTTGATAAAAATGTTGCTCTTTTGCCTTGTCGTATGCTTATGTACATTATCGCATGCGATAGATTTTTTTCAAATGATTTTCACATGGAATATACAGTCAATTACGAACAGGCAATGTTAAAATTTTTAACTGACTATATAGTGGTAGAATTAGAACTAGCTGGAGCTCCGCAGATTAACAGAACTCCTTTTTATGTAACAGCAAAAGCATACGAGCGAAGGCATGGTTCCTCCAGAGCAGAACGCCATTCGCCAGATGGCTTATTTACACGCGCATAGTATACCATAATTAAATCCTGGCTAGAAACACTGCGATAATCACTCGAAGTATAAAAACTCCTTTACAGACTTTCATTACAAGAAAACTAACTTGGGTCACCCACCCAATACCAGGTTCAAGATGGACCCCCAGAAACGTAAAAGGTCCACCAAAGAAATTGCGTATACGACAAGTCGTAAATGGAATATAAACTGTTTCCTGGCCAATCAGACCAAGACTGTGCATCGTCGCAAGGATGTTTTTACCTTTGAACGATTCGTGAAGCGGGAGTGAGTAATTTAACTGGAAAATATCGGCTCGTTTTATCCTGCCCATGTTTGTGTCACGTTGCTTACGTACGGCCAAGTGTTGCGATAACGTGTGTCCAAATTAATGGGCCAGTGCTCACTCCCATTACCAGAATCATCCAAAGATCACATGCCTACCTTTCTAGGCACTTAGCACGTCATGTTTATGTTCTTACTGAACTGCAATTTTGTTGATTAGGATTACCTTCATTAATTTTGCTTATTAATTTTATTTAATCCCATTATTTAATTAGTCTTAATGTCAACAATTAAATTGTGACAAATTAATACTTAAACAGTTGCTGGTTTGGACATTACAACGTATTTTTTTTCACATTTTAAAAATAAATTTATAAAAGCGAATTGGTATATATTAAATTTATTCTTATTATTTAGAAATAATTAAATAGCAAATAATCTGCTTTCAAAATCACAACCACAAAATGATTGTAACAGTGATATAAATATATAAGAAAAAAAAAAAAGGATTTGATACGAGAATGTGGTGTTGGGAGTGGAGCGCAAAAACGTATCTTCACATGTAGGGGAAAATGGCTTAATCCGTCCCTATGGTCGAGGGTACCCGATTTTTAGTACACTTTCTTTAAATCAGTTCAGTTTTCAAATGTCCTAATTGCCCAATGATGGCTGCATATTTTCCTCTAGTATACCCCACAATTATCTTTACCTCAAGTTATCTCCTAATTCCAGTGATAAAACAATTCACCAAGAAGTGTTTTCAACTTCTCCGATTTTTATTTCTTCTTAACTTCTTTATTAATTATGTTTGTCTTTTTACGCATTTATGAAAAATCTCAAACCATTTGAGTATGGGTTGCTGCATGAGCGGTAGAAACAAATATTTATTGAAGAGTTCATCGACATTTCGGAACAACAGTTTTGTTCAGAAGGAGTTTCACTGCTTTTTTCCTTCGGTATTCGTAAGGAAATATCAAAACCGAATCAGTTTACCAACACCGTAACAAAAAAAAATATGGCAATACATGAATTTAAAAAAAAAATGGAGCATTGAGGAAAAGATCCAAAAATATAATTTTTTTTATACATTTCACTATTTACGGTATTTGGTTTAAGAAAATATTGTGTATGCTTTCTACAAAGTTTACTGTCATCCTTCTTGGACGCTTCCTTGCAAGTTTTTTGTTGGTTTCGTGACAATATCGTTACGAGCTTTTAAATATGATGCCAATCCGTTTCCCGGTTTCCCTTCGTGGNAGTGATAAAACAATTCACCAAGAAGTGTTTTCAACTTCTCCGATTTTTATTTCTTCTTAACTTCTTTATTAATTATATTTGTCTTTTTACGCATTTATGAAAAATCTCAAACCATTTGAGTATGGGTTGCTGCATGAGCGGTAGAAACAAATATTTATTGAAGAGTTCATCGACATTCCGGAACAACAGTTTTGTTCAGAAGGAGTTTCACTGCTTTTTTCCTTCAGTATTCGTAAGGAAATATCAAAACCGAATCAGTTTACCAACACCGTAACAAAAAAAATATGGCAATACAAGAATTAAAAAAAAAAATGGAGCATTGAGGAAAAGATCCAAAAATATTATTTTTTTTATACATTTCACTATTTACGGTATTTGGTTTAAGAAAATATTGTGTATGATTTCTACAAAGTTTACTGTCATTCTTCTTGGACGCTTCCTTGCAAGTTTTTTGTTGGTTTCGTGACAATATCGTTACGAGCTTTTAAATATGATGCCAATCCGTTTCCCGGTTTCCCTTCGTAGTAAAACCAATGGTTGACTTAATCTTCAGTACATGGAACGAACAACCTGGTTTTATGTCAATCGCAAGAAAATTAGCCAAGATCGTCGGAAATAAGAACATTATGCTGGGATAAAAATAAATATTTGGAAACAAACTTTTTGCAAAATCATGCGAGTAGCTAAACAATTTCTAATTTCTTATAAAAACATTTTTGCATAAAAAAAGTTTTCTTACTTCCCTTGAAGAGAGAAAAGGACAGGGATAAAAAATAGTTATGAATCATGTTTGTAGGTCTGATTTAAATATTAAATTAACTCTGCGCATATACATTTATTTTAACAATCACGAGATTATGACACCATTTATAAGTGATAAAATAATCTTTCAATATTTTATTTTAAAATTTATTAAAGCCGTTGTAATTTATATTTTTCTTCAATGTAAATCATCTGCTAGCCCTGTGCTTATTTAATGAAAGTAGTTCCCGCGACAGAATCAATGAAGAATTCAGTTCGGACCGTGAAAATGCGTGATTGAATAGAGCACCATCACGAGCATTGATCACATTATCCAAAAATAAATGACGACAGCAGGCGACGTCTTAGCTCGCATGACCACCTTATCAGTCGACGGCGGGGACGAAACACCGGTGCCTCGGACATTTACACGCACGCACGCGGCAACGCGAGCTGGTCACTCAGCAATGAACCTCTTGATGAACAGCGCAGCTCGAGTTCAACTTCCTAGCAGGGATCGCCGAACGGTTCCGTCGGTCATTTTCTTGTCGAGAAACATTCGGCAAAGCAAGTTCAATAAGGTCAATCGAGAACGAACGCGTCATTGTTCTGCGTCGAGTTCCTCGAATAGGAGGATTAATAACGGCGTCGACACTACAGCTCAAACAATACGTGCACACTGAGCCAGGAACATGAACGCACCGTCCCCGGAGGGGCAGAGGGGGAGGACATGCATTTCCCTAGCTTATTAAGCTCTTTCCCTGCAGTCTGCGGGAGGCAACGTTTGAGCCAAGTTGAACATTCTTACTTGTGTGCTTCGTAAAGATCGGCAGTCTCGCAAAAAAAAAAAAAAGAGATTCACGAATGTAAGTACGTAACGTTTTAAAGAATTTGTTTGTTTGAAGAAATAATAATAATAATAATAATAATAATAATAAACAGTATGCACGCTAAGCATATGTTTCAAAGGAACGACAAAAAAACTCTGGCCAGGTAAAATGGGTTTGTCCCAACAAAATTTTGCTCGGGAATTTTGGCTAAAATAGCTGTAATATTACAAACAAATTTTATCAACGTGCCATATTGAGATCATAGTTAAGAATTAGATATCGTGGCAGAGAACAAATAAAACGAAACCGTGCAACGGGAAAACTTTTTACTTGAAGAAACAGAAAGGACAGGACAAGAAGGGGCGATTTTTACGGAATTTTACCGATGGAAAATGTCACTGATTTGAGGTTTCTGATTTGTTAGGCACAACGACCTTGAAAGCACTTCCATAAGGTTTATCGCAATGAACTGACAAGCACACGAGTTGTTCTTAGTGTATTCTAACTTGCAACTCTTTTGCGAAACGTCTGTGTTGAATCATTTTTCTAGGCGTTAAGCCCCAGATCTTAGGCGTACACGTGGATGTGGACAGGATTTAAAAGAATCTGTGTCAATCGGAAAACGGTGTGCGTACGTGCATCCTTAACCTCTCAGGTGAGTTTTCATTTTCTGATCTAGTACTAGTGGCCCCTAGATTCAGGCTGCTCATGCCGCTTTAAGATACACTGAAGAGCCAAAAAACTGGTACACCTGCCTAATATCGTGTAGGGCCCCCCGAGCCCGCAGAAGTGCCGCAAGACGACGTGGCATGGACTCGACTAAGGTCTGAAGGTATGCATTAGGCAATTCACACCACGAATCCTGCAGGGCAGTCCACAAATCCAATCTGCGCCAATTTGAGAAAGGGTTGCACGTCCGTCACGTTTGATGAATCTCGTCAGTCGTCGTTTTTCCCGTTCTTTCGCGATCTTTTTCCGGCCGCAGCGATGTCGAAGATGTGATGTTTTTACCGGATTCCCGATATTCACGGTACACTCGTGAAATGGTCATACGCGAACATCCAAATGTTATCGCTACCTCGGAGATGCTATGTCCCATCTCTCGTGCGTCGACTATAACACCACGTTCAAACTCACTTAAATCTTGATAACCTGCCATTGTAGCAGCAGTAACCGATCTAGCTGCCAACCGCATCGCGTTACTCTGATTGGTTCCATACCTCTGTTATTTGCATACGCACGCCTATACCAGTTTTTTTTTTTTTTTTTTCTCTCTCTCTTCAGTGTACATCGATAACCAACACGAGAGCTTCCGTCCACTCTTAATGTACTTCCAGTCATTGAAACTCTGACGTAAATAAGCAGTGATGTGATGAATAAATGCAATATCGTGTTATCTGAATAAAAGTACGGGTCACGAATTTACTGCAAGGGAGAGCACGCCTTAATTTAGTTTGAATTTTAAAATGACCAAAAATATTAGAGAGGAATAATGAAAAGTTGACTGTAGAATTTTCACTAGCGTTAAACGTCTCGCCGAAAACTAGTGTCATCAGATATAGAGACAGTTGCACTACGAGGAAGGCATGGCGACTGCGAAATACTTGCGGCTCGCCCGAGGATCGAGCCCGAGGTTTTTCCTGTTGCGAGGGCAGCATGTTACAATTGTGCAATTTCGCTTGGAACATACCAACTTAGCCTCAGTGTGCTTATTGAGTAGTATGACGCCTTGAAATGCGGTGCTTGCATTGGTTATAACTGAATCATAATTCGTTGCAATAGACATGCAATAGAACTCAGCAGAGCATAGCATTGAAATTCATTTATTAATGACAATTCCTCAGGAAGTTACCAACCCCCGTGGCCATGATCATTAAAAGAACGTCATGGCGATTGTGTGCCACCGCTGTACAGAAAGTTTATTTTTTTCATGTAGTTGCTTTACTACTACTTTGAAATGATAGGGTACTTTAATTTGATCATTGTTACGTTATTTCCAACAATCTAATATGTAGTTAGAAAATATTTTTCGATATGTAACTAATATTAATATACTTTAATCGTTTTTATGACGTTGGTTCTAAATATACTTCCGGATAATAAAAATAATGGATACAGAAAAATTAATTGGATGGTACTGAAACTTTAAATAGGTAGTGCTACAGATGAGCAATGCGCATGATCACAAGAACAGAACAGCACGACAATTACATACGGTGCGCTGTGTGGTAATCTTCAAAAGTCCATCGCACTGCGACGCACGCTGCAACACGGTCTGGCATGGAGTCAAGCAGACGCCGAATGTTGAACTGTATGATCCGAAACCCGGATACTGTGGCGGGAGCGGGCAGGCCATTGTAGTGTTCGGACATGATGGAGGCAGCCCTGGGCGACCCGTGCCACGTGTAGAACATTATCCTGCTGGAATTTCGCACTTGGAATTCCGGCCAGAAATGTGAGCAGATGGGGCATAGGAGCTCACCCACGAACCACTGGATCGTCAATGTTCCACATAACAAGCGGATCGACTATCGTAGGTCATGGTTCCTCAGACCGTGGGGGAAGTGTGCCACTCTATAACGAAGTCAGGATTGTGGCGTTCACCAGGGGCCCTCCAAAACCGGACGCGATGATCGTCAATTCCCAAAACAAAGCGGCGCTCATCACTAAGCACAGCACGTCGCCAGTCTGGGGTTCCACATAGCTCTGACCTGGCACCACTGCAAACGTGGCCGCCGCTGTTACAGAGTTGATGGCAGCACACGTAATGGACGCTGGGATCGCAGATTCACCTCCGAAAGGCGCCTGGAAGTGGTTCGTGGGCCAACGGGAGCCAAAACACTGGCCAGTATTGTGAACTGGGTCGCCATGGGATTCCTCCGCGCCTGGCGCACGATCCATCGATACTCTAGCTAGAGTGGTAGTCGACCTCGTCCATACTGAGCCGATCCTCTGTATGCGGGTACCTTCACTTATCCACTGCTCCAATAAGCATTGGACAGTATGGCTCGAACAATCCTCATGGTAGAATATACGGCGATACGACCACCCTGCGGTTTTCAGCCAAATTATGATTCCTCTTTCGAGGTCCGTCAATTGTGTAAAGCGACGTCTCTGGCGTCTTCCCGGCATTATTCTTCACTCTGTATGCTTGCTTCTTATCGCCTGGCGTTTCTCGCTTTAGTGCATTTCGACTACACGCCATTGTTTACGATTGTCGGTCGTTGCTTGCAGTGCCACTGCAGGGTGTGCGATCAAATGCAAACGCACCAACATGGGATCAAGTGCATACCAACCCGTACTCTTGCTATTTACATCGTTTCGTGGTTGTCGCATGGTTTTCCTCTTGGTGCACTATTTGCATTGTCTAGTAGTGCATGTAATATAATATAACTTTTCTTTAATGCTATCTCATCAGTTACGATTACTGTTATTACATATTATGCAATAATTGTGTTTCTGTCAGGTCAAATAGTTTTGACAAAATTTGGTAACCAAGTGATGAACGATATCTTGCAGGAAATGTTAATTTTGGTGAAAAGTGTTTAAGTAATTACAAATCGCTTAGGTACTATAAAATCGCTACAAATAGGATAAACATTGGCACGCCATGAAATTATTAATATTCTGATCTTTACAAATATCAGTTTAAACATTTTTGTGAGGTTTTAGAGAACAACGATTTTAAGATTTTAACAACATTAAGGTAACTTGTTAATTGTAAAGATTTATCTGAGCGAGGGAAGGCCGACATTCTCTTATTATAAAGCTTAGGTTTGTTTGCTTTCAATTTGTAAACTTTTTAAAATTGGAACTTGTGAGTATTAAAGTTCACGCATATAATTTTATATATATGACGATACGTATGAATGAGTCGAACTAAGACAAAACTTAGCTTTGAATGTCGCTCGACAGGTTGGTTCTGATCTCGGCGGGGATACCACTACGTATTAGACATCCTTGACCAATCATGCTTGGCCTTACATTATCGGGGCGTCGCGTTAACGCTGAAGGCACAGTGAGAACAATGTCAACTCGTCGGCAAGTTCAAGCACATCGCTATCAGAGATCGCGAAACAAATCGTCCACAATTAATCTATGAACATCTGGGAGCTGATAACTCGACCTTCGGAAACCACTTCTGTTCTCAAGAAGAAATGCAGCAGTCACGGTCGAGCTGTCAAAATGGTCGGTGAAAGCATGGAGCTGAAAGACAAAAATTCACACGTGAGTCAAACATTAGATTTATATCAATCAGTGCCATTAAAGACATCAAAAAAGGAAACTTATACGTTTATTAAGTGTATCTTGTTCCAGACTACTAATGAATTGTACCTGCATACGTTCAACTGTAAATCAACCGTGTTGACCAGGATGTGCATATCGTTATACATGATGAGTATAAAAGAATACCCCAACTTTGAAGGTTTATAATATCAAAACCAAACAACCTACAACCTTGATTGACCAATCAAATGAACCGGGGAACCGTGAAGTTTGTTTACCATACATACACAAATGTTCAATGTTACCACCATGAGAGGCCCGAACGACATCTACGCGATAATCAAACTCGTTCCACGCTCTTGTCAGCATGTCCGGTGTTACGGTTTGGATGGCGTTCGTACTCTCGGTTTGAGGTGGTGAGGGGGTAGCGAGCTTGCATTCGACACGGCAATGTGAAGGGGACGGTCTGATGTTTCCTTTATGTTGCGCCACCCCATTGGAACCTAGCTGTTCGCGGATACCTGAACGAGACGCTGCCGCAACGTTGGATTGGTTGAGGAGCAGCTGGTGACTAGGCTCTTCATCACTGGCCCCCAAGAAGCCCAGATCTTACCCCGTGCGATTTTTTTCTATGGGGGGTACATAAAGGATCAAGTGTCTCGTCCACCATTGCCGGCTAACATTGACGACCTCAAAACGAGAATTACGGACGCCATCCAAACCGTAACACCGGACATGCTGGCAAGAGTGCGGAAAAAGTTTGATTATCGCGTAGATGTCGTTGGGGCCGCTCGTGGTGGTCACATTGAACATTTATGAATGTATGGTAAACAAACTTCACGGTTCCACGGTTCATTTGATTGGTCAGTTAAGGTTGTATGTTGTTTGGTTTTGATATTATTGACCTTCAAATTTGGGTCTTCTTTTATACACGACTGTACATATAATTACCCATGTTTTATTGCGTTTTGTGTTTCTCTTTCGTTTGCCATAGCAGCTAAGCCCCCCACATCCGCATCAAAAAAGAGAGAAGCTTTCTTATCTTTGTTTTTGCCTTTTAATGCAAGACTAGCAAAAAAGATTGTTCCAGGAACATCCATCTCGGGGTCGGCGTAGCGTGAAACTTTATGGGCCGTGACAAATATTTAATTACATGAACGCAAGCATGAAATAAGTGTATACACAAAGCAAACAGAAGAGAATCGGCTGAGTTGTTACGCCTACGTGTCTTACCCGGAACTAAGCGCACGGCTCCATATTGAATACAGTATGGTTACTTGGTCTTTCAGACGAACACTTTTGATTTACACAAATGAAAGTAATGCGGTAATTTCAATTACCATTGTCCGATATCGCAATTATCTGAAGAAAATGTGGTGTTAATGTCTATTTCAAATACTGGGGCTACGATACCACATACAGGAGAATAAAAAAAAAGAACCGAAGTTCCAAATAAATTTAGGGGTTAAGTTAAGATTGTTGCGAAAACAGTTCTAGACGTGGTAACCAACAGATTAAAACAACATAATAGTTACCTAAATCCGTGGTCGCAGGATCACTATAATGACATGTTCATAAATTACGCGAATTAAGAATACTTAAAAATCTCTCAAACATCAAGGAAAAATTACACAAGACCATTGATATACGTACAATACTTGTTAGCTAATCAAATAGGTAGACCAACTTCAGGGGGTTGACACAAATTATTAAGTAACTGAACTGTTCTTTTTAAGTGCTTAAACACAAACTCTTCCATGCACCATTTCCATACTGTTTAGAATGGTGGGCATATGTGAGTTGCAATCGCCAGGTCAGTGACAGTGTTGCTATGGAAGGATGGCTGTATGTAAAAAGAAACTAAGCAAGGAACACAAAACGTTTGTTTATTAACCGTGGCCTGGCGATACCATTTATGGTTCCGTTTTCATGTCTTTGCTGAGCTTGTGCAGCTCTGGCTTCGAATGTATTTTTTATTTGGCGATTTTATTCCTAATACGTCACCGAGCGAGGTGGCGCAGTACTCGCATTCGGGAGGTCCTGAGTTCGAGTCCCGGTCCGGCCATACTGACTTCTGTTTTCCCGTGGTTTCCCGACATCACTCCAGGCGGATACTGGGATGGTTCCATCCACGGGGGATTCCTGCTTCTCTGAGCAACTTGCTCTGACCTTGCTGCCAACGAGACGTTATGACCTACCTAAGCCCTACGTTAAGTCCTACATGAAAATTGGCACGCAAGCAAAAGACTGTTACCAAGACGCCTGTGCTCTTCATGCTATGATGACCCCCGACCGAGGTACCCCCTGGTACCCCCTTCCCCTACATGCGCGCGCGAGTGGCGAGTAAGGTGGAGTAGAGGATGACATGTACAGTTTATATACA
>NQII01003537.1:112965-123438 GCA_002778355.1 Clitarchus hookeri
AATTTGAGAAAGGGTTGCACGTCTGTCACGTTTAATGATTCTCGTCAGTCGTCGTTTGTCCCGTTCTTACACGGTCTTTTTCCGGTCGCAGCGATGTCGAAGATGTGATGTTTTACCGGATTCCCGATATTCACGGTACACTCGTGAGATGGTCGTACGCGAACATCCAAATGTTATCGCTACCTCGGAGATGCTATGTCCCATCTCTCGTGGGCCGACTTTAACACCACGTTCAAACTCACTTAAATCTTGATAACCTGCCATTGTAGCAGCAGTAACCGATCTAGCTGCCGACCACATCGCGTTACTTTGATTGGTTCCATACCTCTGTTATTTGCATACGCATGCCTATACCAGTTTTTTTGGGTCTTCAGTGTATATATGTATATATATATACACACATGTGTGTGTATATGTATATACGTGTGTGTCTGACAAAATTATATGAATTTTGAAACAAGCAGTAATGCAGCGAAGAAACGAGTAGTTCACGGCCGTGACACACTACATAATTATGATGTCACTTATTCAAGAGATCAGAGAAATATCTGTAAATCAGAAGCGACATTCGAAAACAGAACTCATGCATTTATGATGTAAACTAACTCAATGTTCTCTAACTGAACTCCTGTCATTTACTTTCCATGTCTAACTCCTGTGTGTGTGTGTGTGTGTGTGTGGATACATTTATGAAATGTATGCTGGTTTATGGATACTGTAATTACCGTAACCTTCATTTACGCGACGTGTATAGATTAAATTTAATGCTCTGGATACCCTCTGTGTTCTAGTATTTGCCATACTAAGTTGCGTAGAAAATTATTGAAAGAATTTTACATATATACGAATGATAAATTATACTATACGCTGATATTCTATTTGTTCTTCTGTAAATCTCTTCAGGGGAAATACTGCAATTGAGCATAGCCTTTCCTTCTTGAACCCTATATGCTCTTATAACAATAGTAGTTCTCTGGCGTTCTTCTTTCATTGATTCAGTATTCTGGTAAATATTTCGCATGTATTGTACAATATTCTTATTCTTCTGTAATTTCCTTTCTACTTCCGTAATGGCTACGGAAGACTAATAATAATACTTATTCAAGTTATGCACGTAGGTTAACAAGAGATGTGATATAATTGGCGGGGAAATGGAAAGACAAATATTAAAAACCTGCACTTGCAATGTCCTGGAATTGGCGTGGAAAACTTATGGGGAAAAACCAACAAGTGCAGTTGGTTGGAACTGAGCCACTACCTCCCGAATGAAACTCATGTATGTTTGGTCTAAGCCATGATGGTTCAGACCCAACTCCAGGCATGACTCGTAATTTGCGGCGCTGGTGGTCTGGGTCTGCTGCAAACAGGACGTTCCCTCGTACTTGGATTGTCTGTACATTCCAGCATACCACAAGAGCAACAGAATGCAGCTGTGCTGATGTGAATGTATTAAGCTCTGAGTTATTGCTCGTCGGCCTGTGAGATCGTCGTGCTGCAGATGTCGGTTTGCTCGCAGTGGAATGTTAACGCGGGCCCAAACTCGCCGTCCATGAACCCTGCATGACAATGAACGACGTCCCAGAAGCACGCGGAATGTCTTTCTGAGAGGAAAGACAACTCTAGCACGTCACCGACTCTTTTGCCCGACCGCACAGCTGACCAGGGAGGGCGTCGTCATTCATTTGTTCGCGCATCTGAAAAACTCGTTGAGGCACTTCGTTATCAAAGGACATGATCACGATGAACACTCATGGAGCCTCAATTGAAGGTTGTCGGCGTAAACGGACACCACAGTTCATCAGTGTTGTCGTAGCGCTAAATGCAAGGCTGCTGTGTCATTTTTCTAATTAAGACCAACTCTTTGATGAGAATAAAACAGTCTCTAAGTCACCAGACCGTTGCTAAGAGGTTTACGAGTGCCGTTTCTCAATGGAACTACCGAGCGGTTTGCACGAAAATAACACAAGAAACCATTGACTTTGAATACCTTATCGAGCCGTATTATTTATTTTAAGCGTGTTGTTATTCTAATAATTTTCTTTCAAAATTGGAGGCGTTTTGTATTTAATTTATATAAATTATAACATTTTAAGTTTGATATTATTTTAGTGGAAAACCAACGGGAAAAGTAATATCCAAAAGTTTTTAGATGAGTTAGGATAATTTTAACACAAACATTTATTTAAAAATTTTTTAAAAGAATTGTAAAAATATTTGTTTTTAAAGGATGACACAATAATTACAAAATAATTTATTTGAAATGTAACATTGGGTTAACCTGCATTTAGGAAATTTAAGATTTAACTCGCAGCAAGTATAGCTTATAAACTTAGCGTAAAACTTAAAAACAGGCGAATCATGTTAAGAATAAAAAAAAAAGAAGGTATTTGTCTACACAGTTTTGGTGAGAATATCGACCAGTTTAATGTTCCTTACATTCACTACCACTTTCTATATAGGCTGATCGCAATTAATCAAACAATTTTGAAAAATCTGTTTCTAGATCTATACTTTGCTCCTAATTTTTCATCATTTCGCCAAATGTAACATTTACATTGTCGTGGGCCTAATAACTTTGTTTATCCGTCTGTCAAGTGAAAGCGTAAACATTTCAGAAATTTGTTACTAACATGCCAATTTGTATTCTAATATATATAGAAAAAAACGCTGACTTGGTTTGCCATAAATTTAAATATTACTCTCGCAACGCAGCATCGAGAATTTTTTATTTAAACTATCTTATGTAACTCTCTGCCAACATAATAGGGAGGTTGCATGTAAGTGTGTACGATGGCATATATTCAGTTAACGTACAATGACAATTCTTCAAAGGTTAATTTAAAAATGCTATGAAAAGCTAAGTGGATGAACACTATCTATCACCTGTGGTCGAACGACTTGGATCCAGTGGCCCATCGGAGAGTGAAGTATCGAGACATTCTCCCTGAAACTGTTAGTTGTCTCGCTAATGAAACGTTAGGTTACAGTATAAGCCGTCGTATTACGTGGAAACGGCACCTGGTCGCACCAGAAGTCTGTGTGCGGGACCGTTAGCAGTTCAAGTGGTTCCATATATGTATACTGAAACATGCGGATGGGAAGAGGGAATGTCAAGATAAACAGCAAACCAGAGCAGCAAAATACAGCCGTGACAACCATACAGATGAAGCATTAAGAAAATGAGCTATCGTATAATAGGTACTAGTTATTAGCATACTTTCTTTGGAATGATAGGCATGTGAAATACGTGGATGTCTGTATGGGATGTATGTTGGTCTCCTCCTCCCCCCCCCCCTTTCCATAATAATTTTGACCCCGTTAACAGAATTTCACCAAACTCGATCCATATGTCTTACTTAGTAAGCACATCCGACTTAAGTAGTTCTCTACCACGCTGCGTACTTATTTTAAAATGGTGACAATTTGAATATTAAGGGCGCCATTTCATATCCGAAAAGCCATTCGTCAAATTTAAATCAAATTTCGTACTTTGACATTTTATCGCGTATATATTTAATTTAGGAATGTATACTGTTATTGATCCACCATTTTCGAAGATAGCAAGCACTACGTGAAAAAACTAAGTTTTTACATCGTATCTTGGAATCTACCCAAGAGGTTATAGCCATATTTCGCAGGTAACTAATAGTGTCATAGGTCATAAAAATGTATACGGTTTAAGCAGATAATACACGTATTTTGAACATAACAGCTGTTGTATATAAGAAGTTAATTTGGCATATTATACCATTCCGTGTAACCAATTTCGACACAACTTGGAATGCTGAAAGTGTCAATTGCAAGAATTAAATATTAAATACATAGCCTGTTTTGGCCACCATTTTGCAAGATAGCGCAAAGTGAAAAATAAAGTTAGGGAAACAATCTACCTATTTCTACTAGATTTGGCAAACAAGAAAGATTGTGATACTCTATGTTAACTAATGTGTTTTAAGTGGGTCAGACACTGATTTATAAATTGGCGGCCATATGAAATGTTTTTATTACTTTCCTATATCTACGAAACCAAGAAACCTAGTTTAACCAAACTTTGTATTCGGTCAATATCGTATATTACGACCGTCAATTTTGTCTACATAGAGCCTTTTTTTTTACATAATTTTGTACGATAGTGCCACTTTTATGTTATATCTAGGGAAACACCAACCTATTCCCATCAACTTTTGGTAAACAAGTATTACTACGGTAGACTATGTCAAATACATATTACGTGGGTCAGGTACTTATTTTACAAATTATGGCAATATAGTTATTTTAATTTAAAACACCTTTTCCTTTTATGCCAGTCTTAGATTTGAGCCTACTTTATGGAATTTACTCGCATGCATATGTAGAAGAAAGTAGGCTTATTAGTTATATGGCCACTTCTTGTTATTTTTGTTTACGTTTTAGTGCCGCGTATTTTGCTTGTATTCTCATCCTGCTCCCGCGTCAGAAACAAGACAATGAATACAATCCAGTAAGCACTGTCGTAAGTTCTCGACTACCCGACATGTAGGTCGACTGTCGCAGTAATCGTAACCAACATAGCGACCTAACGAACAGAGGTGTCAGTGCTATCTACTGCTGTGGTATGGAAGCAGATGGTGGGAAGGGATATATATATTGACTTTTGGTGCATCAAGCATTCTGCTCAATGTGCCCAGTAACAGCAAGGCGTCGTGTAACAGATTTTAAAAAGTGAAAATAACAATGCGTTTTAAGATTATAATTAATTTTTTCTGTTGAATTTTAAATTTAATTTTTTTATTGATATAGCAAGTTTTTACGGCTTTTGGTTACATGCAACGCAGATTTTGGCTTATCTATAAATTAATTTGGCAACCCTGTNCATCAGCGTTGTCGTAGCGCTAAATGCAAGGCTGCTGTGTCATTTTTCTAATTAAGACCAACTCTTTGATGAGAAAAAAACAGTCTCTAAGTCACCAGACCGTTGCTAAGAGGCTTACGAATGCCGTTTCTCAATGGAACTGCCGAGCGGTTTGCACGAAAATAACACAAGAAACCATTGACTTTGAATACATTATCGAGCCGTGCTATTTATTTTAAGCGTGTTGTTATTCTAATAATTTTTTTTTAAAATTGAAGGTGTTTTGTATTTAATCTATATAAATTATAACATTTTAAGGTTGATTTTATATTAGGGGAAAACCAATGGGAAAATAATATCCAAAAGTTTTTATATGAGTTAGGATAATTTTAACACAAACATTTATATAAATTTTTTTTTTTTAATTATAAAATATTTGTTTTCAAAGGATGACACAATAATTACAAAATAATTTATTTGAAATGTAACATTGGGTTAACCTGCATTTAGGAAATTTAATATTTAATTTGCAGCAAGTATAGCTTATAAACTTAGCGTAAAACTTAAAACAAACGAATCATGTTAAGAATTTATAAAAAAAAAGGTATTTCTCTACACTGTTCTGGTGAGAATATCGACCAGTTTATGGTTCCTTACATTCACTACCACTTTCTATATAGGCTGATCGCAATTAATCAAACCATTTTGAAAAATCTGTTTCTAGATGTATACTTTGCTCCTAATTTTTCATCATTTCGCCACGTGTAACATTTACATTGTCGTGGGCCTAATAACTTTGTTTATACGTCTGCCAAGTGAAAACGTAAACATTTCAGAAATTGGTTACTAGCATGCCAATTTGTATTCTAATCTATATAAAGGAAAAAAAAAACGCTGACTTGGTTTGCCATAAATTTAAATATTACTCTCGCAATGCAGCATGGAGACTTTTTTAATTTAAACCATCTTATGTAACTCTCTGCCAACTTAATAGGGAGGTTGCATGTCAGTGTGTACGATGGCATATATTCAGTTAACGGACAATGGCAATTCTTCAAAGGTTAATTAAAAATTGCTATCACAAGCTAAGTGGATGAACACTATCTATCACCTGTGGTCGAATGACTTGGATCCAGTGCGCATCGGAGAGTGAGGTATCGAGATATTCTCCCTGAAACATTTAGTTGTCTCGCTAATGAAACGTTAGGTTGCAGTACAAGCCGTCGTATTACGTGGAAACGGCACCTGGTCGCACCAGAAGTCTGTGTGCGGGACCGTTAGCAGTTCAAGTGGTTCCATATATGTATACTGAAACATGCGGATGGGAAGAGGGAATGTCAAGATAAACAGCAAACCAGAGCAGCAAAATACAGCCGTGACAACCATACAGATGAAGCATTAAGAAAATGAGCTATCGTATAATAGGTACTAGTTATTAGCATACTTTCTTTGGAATGATAGGCATGTGAAATACGTGGATGTCTGTATGGGATGTATGTTGGTCTCCTCCTCCCCCCCCCCCTTTCCATAATAATTTTGACCCCGTTAACAGAATTTCACCAAACTCGATCCATATGTCTTACTTAGTAAGCACATCCGACTTTAGTAGTTCTCTACCACGCTGCGTACTTATTTTAAAATGGTGACCATTGGAATATTAAGGGCGCCATTTCATATCCAAAGAGATATTCGTCCAATTTAAATCAAATTTCGTAATTTGACATTTCATCGCGTAGATATTTCATTAATGAATGTATACTGTTATTGATCCACCGTTTTCGAATATAGCACTACATGAAAAAAACTAAGTTTTTCCATCATATCTTGGAATCTACCCAATAGATTACTGCCAGATTTCGCAGGTAACTAATAGTATCATAGGTCATAAAAATGTATGCGGTTTAAATAAATAATACACGTATTTTGAAAATAACAGCTGTTGTATATAAAAAGTTAATTTGGTATATTGTACCATTCCGTGTAACCAATTTCGACACAACTTGGAATGCTGAAAGTGTCAATTGCAAGAATTAAATATAAAATACATAGCCTGTTTTGGCCACCATTTTGCAAGATAGCGCAAAGTGAAACATAAAGTTAGGGAAACAATCTACCTATTTCTACTAGATTTGGCAAACAAGAAAGATTGTGATACTCTATGTTAACTAATGTGTTTTAAGTGGGTCAGACAGACACTGATTCATAAATTGGCGGCCATATGAAATGTTTTTATTACTTTCCTATATCTACGAAACCAAGAAACCTAGTTTAACCAAACTTTGTATTCTGTCAATATCGTATATTACGACCGTCAATTTTGTCTACGTACAGCCTCTTTTTTTTACATAATTTTGTACGATAGTGCCACTTTTATGTCATATCTAGGGAAACACCAACCTATTCCCATCAACTTTTGGTAAACAAGTATTACTACGGTAGACTATGTCAAATACATATTACGTGGGTCAGGCACTTATTTTACAAATTATGACAATATAGTTATTTTAATTTAAAACACCTTCTCCTTTTATACCAGTCTTAGATTTGAGCCTACTTTATGGAATTTACTCGCATGCATATGTAGAAGAAAGTAGGCTTATTAGTTATATGGCAACTTCTTGTTATTTTTGTTTAAGTTTTAGTCCCATGTATTGTATTTTGCTTGTATGCTCATCCTGCTCCGGCGTTAGAAACAAGACAATGAATACAATACAGTAAGCACTGACGTAAGTTCTCGACTACCCGACATGTAGGTCGACTGTCGCAGTAATCGTAACCAAGACAGCGACCTAACGAACAGAGGTGTCAGTGCTATCTACTGCTGTGGTATGGAAGCAGATGTTGGGAAGGGAAATATATATATTGACTTTTGGTGCATCAAGCATTCTGCTCAATGTGCCCAGTAACAGCAAGGCGTCGTGTAACAGATTTTAAAAAGTGAAAATAACAATGCGTTTTAAGATTATAATTAATTTTTTCTGTTCAATTTTAAATTTAATTTTTTTACTGAGATAGCAAGTTTTTACGGCTTTTGGTTACATGCAACGCAGATTTTGGCTTATCTATAAATTAATTTGGCAACCCTGTGTGTGAGAACTTGTGAAGTAGCAATTGTATGAGTGACTCTTGGAACAGCTTGCTCCCCCCCCCCCCCNCTTCGCAACGAAGTACTGCCATCGGGAAGTAAAGAGCTCTTGAATTTGTAGTCACGGGGCAATAACCGCTCATGTGAAAAGCCCAGGTTCGGAACACACGTGTAGAGATCCTGAAGTGCTGCAGCGACCTTGCGATGGAGCTGGGATTATGTTTATGAGTCGAATAATTCGTCTGCACACATTCAGTAACGCTGAAAACAACGCCACTATAAATCACGTTGGGTTAGTGTTAGGCCAGCAGAAGTCAAGGTGATAGAATTTCTGCAGTAGAACAATATCACAATTCAAAGCAAATGCGAAGAAATAATTTTAAGTTGCTGCTGATTTACTTTACAGTAAGTATGTGACGGAAATAAACCCAGTAAAAACTCCAAGTAAAAATTTTGGAAACAACATAAGTAATACTTATTTTACGAAAGGTAAGAACTCATTCCAACATAAATGTAATATGTAAGTAATTTATTTCTTTAAAATTTATTTTAAAAACAAAATGAGGCATTGTGAGTAGTATATATAAGGAGTAGTAAGTACCACTTTAAATATAATTGAAATTATTACATAATGTTTTTAATTTAAAATGTTTTCATTAATAAACTTAAAAATTTAATTTATTTTTAAAATTTTTAATTTATTATAATTAAAATTATTACATAATAATAAAAATTGAAAATAATTTTAGTTTTATAATTTAAAGTACTAAATTTTATTCAAATATAATATAATTAAAATTATTATATAATAATACACTACAAGCATTTTTAATAATTAAAATTAATAATTAAAATTAATAATTTTTTAACATAACAATTTAATTTTGCATACACACGCCTATACCAGTTTTTTTTTGGCTCCCCAGTGTAGGTGCAGATAAAAAATATATATATGTAAATAAGGAACTATGGTACAGCTTATGTGAATAAGTGTTGGCTTATTATAAGTATGTCAATACATAAACTATTTACTAAGATTCCTTTGTAGAATTTAAAAGAAAGTTTTAACGTGACAAAGAAACATTTACAAATAACAAAGATAGACAAGAATAATGAAGAAATTCGCCAGTATTTTTTCCGCGAACAGCTGTGTTTAAAGATAAACTGTTATTTACAAGTTACCTACCTGAAATAATGAGAAGATAAGAACTTAAGCACATTCGTAAAAAATTAATAGTATATATTTGAAACGGGTCATGGTCTGTGTTGAACGACGTGGATGTATGTGTTATAATTGTCTAATATTTATTCGTAATTTAAGAATGTGCAGTTATTAAACGCAAGAGCATCGGGCACAAATATTAATTGCAGACAGAGAAAAAAAATACGCATCACATTTATGTCTCGCTTTTTTGGTGTTTTTCCGGGCTTCGGGAACAAATACGACCCGCGATCGGCGCACATGATCCGCACTATGTCTGCCACCTTGTTGTCCCAATCTGAACTCGGGTCACCCTGACCGTCTGGAAGGGAGTTCCGCACTAGCGCCTGCTCGAATAACGGTTTTACTTGCCGATTAGAGCTCGTGCATGGTATTATGTCTCCTATGTACGTTAGGGGTTGCACACGACATAACAGGAACCGCTTCCCAAGGGCTTGCTGTCACTGGGTTTGTCCAGGACGGCGAAGTCAGTCGGTGAACACTGACGCGCGCGCACGCGCACACGACATTTCAAAGTCGTAAGGCTTTTGACAAAATGGAGCCCAATGCAGAGTGTACCCACCTGCCCCCCCCCCATTTTTTTTAATCCTCTTGGGCGGGCCCTGGGACTTAGCCTTATGACGCCCATCCGTGTTTTGGACGCACGCTTAACGATTACATCAGGAGAGGTTAGGAACGAGGTAATAGTCAGGGGTAACGAAATTTCGCGGAAAAGATTTCAAGACATGTTATATTGCAAAAAACTGTAGGGTCTTTTATTACGTATCTTGGTTGGCTGAATTACTTGTTGGCACGTGCCAACTGTCTGCACACGAGTCAGGTAAGAGCCGTGCCGATGTTGCCGAATCCTGAGTGGCCCGGTCAAATATTAATACTGCTTCTCAAGCAGAGAGCAACCAATGGCATTAGACAAACTGCCGTTGGGTGCTTATAGTATTGAAGTCTACCGTGTACTCATATTTTTTTTCGCGAAAAATCACTGACTCTAGTAAAAGTTGTGGGCCGATGTTGAAAGTGCAAATGCATCGGGAAGGAGGGAGTGGATTATTATCTTGTTTTGGAGCTGGCACTCGATGCAGAACGTCTTAATGAATATAAATATATGTTGTTTACATGGACCGTTGAAGGGTTTCAGGGACGTCGAGACCATTTTCTGTTAAGAAGGGGGGGGGGGTGAAATCTTTTAGAAAATTTGGAGACTCTAGTGCTGCAAAATACGACTGTTTCCAATCAATTACGGCTGTATTTACGCACACACATTGCTTCATATTTACGTATATTTACGCAAAATCTAGTTTGAACATTACTATTTAATATTATTTTTGATCTACATTT
>NQII01003537.1:124461-153763 GCA_002778355.1 Clitarchus hookeri
TCCCCAAGGACCGCACTGGTGTGTTGGTTAGACTGCACGCCTCCCACCTAGGCGAACCGGGTTCGATTCCCGTCGGGGTCGCTCCCGGATTTTCGCACGCGGGAATCGTGCTGGATGATGCCGCTGGGTCGGCGAGGCTTCTCCGGGATCTCCATACGCGCCTCGCTTCACCCTCGTCGGCTCTGAAGACCTCGATGTCAACCCGCTCGGGCCCAGCGTTCACAATCGTGTACATTACGCACGCGAGGGTAATTTTTGGTCTGAACTGCACACCGCGAAGCTCAATGACCAATGATCTTACCTGTGGGTAAATGATTCGCAAAACCGTCCTACTTATGTAGGTCATAATTGGTTCATGTAACTGCAGCCGAATATATAGCCTGCAGTTCATTGGCTGTGACTTCGAAAGAAGTGCTGTGTCGACTTAAATACAGTACGCATCATAAATGTATTTGTTTGCAACACCTGGTAGCGTAAATTGAAGTGTGACAGAAAGGGCTGAGAGCCACCCAAGTCTCTCCACTCCACTACTTTCCCCCATCCGTGGTAGTCGCTTTGTCATCAGCTGGCTTGATCCGTAATGGGTTGGTGCTGCGTGGTGTCTGGCCGGCTGTGTAATTAATGCAAGGTTTGTTTGTGTTGTTGTTGCCAAGAGATAACATTGACCTCCAGGTGTACTGTGTTTGTATCTGAGCACTTTGGAGAGGTTGTGATGGGACTGTCTCTTGGCAGTTGTCGCCCACGTAACAAGAGACGGTCGGTCGACTGCGGTTTTACTCTGATGGCATTGTTGGATTACTACTGGCCCAGAAAACTTGTGGGTCTACACAACTGACTCTGCTGTGGTTAACTGCTGGTGCCAGGACATTTTGCATGCCATTTATGGCAAGTTGGTGGAATGTTGATGGAAATGAAACCCGAAAGCTGAGAGTAGGTGAACTACTAATGGCCCATAAATGGCTCACCAACTGTATTCCAGTACTGGCTTCACATAACTTATGCATAGTGCTGGTGAAAGCATGGCTAGCCATCTGTAGGCGATTTGATGGCTGTGAAGTACATCGCTGGTGCAATGCGGCTTATTATGGGCATTTTTATGGCTCCCACTCCTCGCAGATAGTTTCTTCAAACTACACACGCGCGTATATGTATATATGTGTGTGTATAATATAATTATAGCTCACATGATACAATCAGTAGATTATTTGTAAATATATAGTAATGGAAATATATATGGCAAAATGCTGTAAATACGGTATTAGGTGTGACTTAGTGACTGGTATTGAATAATTTGACATAGGTTATGTATGACGTATATAATGACATATGTACGACTGAATATAATTAAAACGGGAAGTTAAAAAAAAAACAATATATAACGACCTTTAGAAAATTTACGTTGAAGGGTTTTGTTGTTTTACATCACAAAAGTATTCATACATGCCAACTGCATTTCAAAACAAATGAATAGCATCCAGCTGACATACATTAAATGCAAGTTTTTGGGTTAATATCGAGATTCAGGTAGGAAGTTTTCTCTCAACGACAGCATTTTTTTTTGTTTAACTGCATATTTTTAAAAACTGATTTGTTCGCATGGTAAATTTTAACGCTATGAAATAACTGGTGTAATTTATATTACGTATATTAGTGTTTGTTTATAATTCCAGCCTTAATATATCCTAAATTAGTTTGTCCTAGTATGATACACAGTGGATTAACGGTTAGCGGATAACGTATGAATACGGTACACATAAGAAAGAGAGCAACTCCCAACTCTTCCATGTCCATGAAGGCTGTCAATGCAAGGGGTGTAAGTTCGCGCCTTCTTCCCTCCTTCCCGTAAGCATTAGATTTTTATGTCGTGGAATGTGTTTAATTGTGAAGTAAACGAAATTCAAAACGAAGAAAAGTTAAGTATGATGATAAAGATAATTATTTTTAAGAGACAGTGTTTGACATATGGCGGAAGCATGGCTAGTCATCAGTAGGTCATCTGGTGGCTGTGGAATGGTACATCGATGGGCTATTGCGGTTGTAAGCATATGGGCCGTGCTAGGGCAATTTGTGTTCGCCACACCTGGGCCAGTTATGGGCATAGTATGACTAGTTGGTGGTGCCACTTCAGGACCAACAATGGTGCCGGGGGCATACCAGCTGTTGGCCAACTTTTTGCCGGCTTGGCATCCGACTGTAAACCATAAGTGGGCCATGTGTGCTTTGCTGCATGGACAGGCACTGACTGTTTTGCCAAGCACANGCATCCGACTGTAAACCATAAGTGGGCCATGTGTGCTTTGCTGCATGGACAGGCACTGACTGTTTTGCCAAGCACAGTCCATCGAGGCTTTCAGGACCTGATAATGAACAAATAACTTGACACGTAAAACAAACGTTCCACAAAGTTCGTACAATTCTATACTCAGATCACCGGTCTTTCAACAAATTTAAAACTTTTATCTCTTTTATCGCTTTATTTTTAGAAGCTAAATTAATGTACNAGATCACCGGTCTTTCAACAAATTTAAAACTTTTATCTCTTTTATCGCTTTATTTTTAGAAGCTAAATTAATGTACAATAACAGAGTATTTACGATTCTGCCCAAAGTTAATTAATATTTAAAGGAAAATTTTTAATGGGCGCGTTTTTATTTGCAGCATTATTTTCCGCCCATGGTTACCATAATAAGTGGTTTATGCAAATGACCGTTTCAATAGTATAAAAAATTTTTACCCTTTTGGAACTTTAAATTTTTCTAAGTATGCTTTACGCTGCATTCGTAAATATTTGAACATATGCTTCCCCTGTTTTCAGCGTAATAATTTATGTTATTATGGGTTTTTATTTGGTTGTGTATATTCTATTTATTATTAGTACACTCAGTTTCATGTTAATAGCAGTGAGCTATTAACTTATAATCACAAAACAACCGTTGGTACGTTGTAATATATAAAATGTATATTTAAAAGGAAACAAGCGTGATTACGGTTGCTTAATATATTCATAGAATGTGGGGATATGGGCTTATATAAAATGATTCAGGAATCAAAGAAAACTAACAATTTAGTACAATTCCTTCACTTTTCTACTAAATTAATAAGTCACTATCAATTGCAAAACTATTTTATATTAAGGCGCATGCTTTCCCACTTTTTTTTCTGAAAAAGGAAATATGTAGATCCAATCTTCGCGGCAAGTTTGTACGCGTATTGAGGAGTAATGTACATAACATTTAGTTGAATTCCTATAGAGTAATCATCGGCCGGAGTTCAGAATTTACAGTCTCTGATTGAGTTGGTCTTTGCTCAGTATTATGGGTCTATAAACCGTGTTAAAAATAACACGTTTGTCGGCATTCTTTCAGTTAATTGAGATATCTACGTTAAAAATTTTAAAAAAATTTTGTTTCAAAATGTGAACACTTCTAAGCCGCTACCGTACTTTTCTTTTAAAATTTAGATTTTACATATAATTTGCTAAATTCATGACGATAGGAAATTAACACACGTTCCTACAACCGCAGGTGGTTTGTGTGAATTATAATTGTTTATTATCTTCTGTCTGTTCTTTTATCATGTTATGTTTTACATAAAAGTGATAATAATCGCTTGGGAACACGACATCCAAAATGTTTGATTTTACAAAACACTTTAATGGGAAAAAAGCGAGTCGCTATTTATTTAAAGGACGTCAGTTCCAAAACAATCTTCACAAGATAAAAAAAAGTCTGTTTCCTTGAAATTAACTGAGACTGGAATATTCTTAATAATATTTAAAATTAGGTTCAGTCTTATACGTCGAACTTAAAGAGTTTTGAATTTTAATGTTAGCTATTGTAGGCAAAATAAATTATTTTACTTCGAATTTTCTACCACTTTAATAGATAAAAAGTTTAAGTATACTGAAAAAAATTATCACAGAATATCAATATATACTCTTGAATAAAATTACTTTATTTACTAAGAAACATTTGTAGGAAATATTCTAGTTCTACTAATAAATGGTGATATTTCGGAATAATCCATACAGGAGACACATTATGCAACCAAAATCGTCATAAAAATTGATGTCCCGTGAATGAACCCTTATTGTTCAGTTTTGAACAGTGTTGATTTATGAATCATGGAGATAAATGAATGTGTTATCAGCAAATCCATTATCGGTTTCAGCAGTCCCTGAATGCTGTTGAGCTATTAATCTTATATGAAATGACAAAAGTTACTTGGAACTAAATGTTCTTTCTTATCATGCTCCTAAATATATGTAATTTCAATTATATAAAATTTGTATAACATTTCTCCTTTTTTTTTTTTTTTTTTTTAAATTGTTAATAGTTGAACTTGTGGAAATTACTTCCACCTCTCAAACATTACGGGAGTCAATATATTTAACTACCCGTGCGTTAAGAAAATTTATTGGCTGAATTAATTAAGCTTTGTGGAGACGTAATTTGATAGTGGCGAAACATCTATCATAATCCCAGCAACTATGAACTGTGACTGGGACGAAATTCTTTATTTTCTTTAACGTAGTTGTACCTCTCAGACACAAAAATATTTTCAAATATTTATAAATTCTTTTTTTTACAAATTAGCTGTCAGAGAATAAAAGAATTGCATTATATTGTACTCGGGTACAGAGCACAACTAACTAAAAGGTATAAGCGTACCTCATCAGGGACTTTATTTGCGTGGGATTTATGATAGATAGAGATAATTAACTTTTTATGTAGAAGTGCAAAATAATTAAGGGTAGGTTTGCTTCAAATAAACACTTACCGAACCTCATGACTATTTGCAGAACAATCACACATTTTGCATCCAATCGAGCAAGATGACGTTGCATTGATAATTAACAAGTCAACAATGACTACATTCGGATTAGTATATGCATCAGCTGTTACGATTATGCCGTTCGACTAACTTAGAACACGAAATTATAATACGAGGTTTAAAACAATCTCATTGGTCTTTTCTCTCAACTTTTAAAAAATGCTTACTTTGGCCAGAAACTAAATTACTAAACAAGTTAAAACAATAGTTTGAAAAAATGGGAAATTATTCAAGCAAAATCACACTTCCTATTCTCAAAAAGGAATAGTTGGAGTATTCTAACCGTTTGATAGAACTATTTTAATTAATGTGTATAATGAGCAATGTGTGTGTAACAAGAAACGTAAACATATTTCACATCCCCATTAACTTAAGATTAGAGACTGTCTATATTTCTGTATGTAGTATAATATTAGGTTAATTTATGCAAGTAGAATAATTATGGGAAGTCGGGCATAAGGGGATCTGGGATAGTTGCCAGGCGCCGGCCGCCATGTTGCGACGTCACCCGACCGCCATATTGGCTGTAGGTGACCTTGAACTTGACCATTGATCTGGTGACCTAGAATAACCTTGAACCCAAAAAATTCTAAAAATCCAAAAAAAAAAAAAATTTTTAATCCTCAAAAAATATTGATTTTTTTAACAAACTCCAAAAAAAAACTTTGACACTTGACTCAAGAGCCAAGACCCTTAAAACTTAAGACCCTTGTTTCAAGACCATTTACTCAAAACCCTTTGACTCAAGACTCAAGACCCTTGTCCCAAGACTCAAGCAAGATCCTTGTCCCAAGACCCTTGTCCCAAGACTCAAGACCCTTGTCCCAAGACACTGGTCCCAAGACTAAAGACCCTTGTCCCAAGAAATAAAAAAATCCTAAAAAAATTTCAAAAAAATCTTAAAAATTAACAAAAAATATAAATTTTAATTAAAATTTTTTATAAGTTAAAATTTATAATGTTTGGACATAACGGGCTCCGGAGCCGAAGCCGACACTACGCTCTGTCATACCAGTCTTTCGGCTGACATGTAATGACGTCACCCAAACACCCTATTGAATCCAAGTGACCTTGAACTTGACCATTTACCTTGACCGCGTGACCTTTATGACCTTGAACCCAAAGAATCACAAAAATATCCAAAAAGTAAACAAATTTAAAACTTTCAAAAATTAATAAAAGTTATTTTAAAAATTAATAAAAAATAATTAAATTTTTTTTTTAACTTAGATTTCCGGAGGTTCCCACAGCACAACGTCTAGCAGACGACTGACCCCCCTCCAATAAATGACATGTATTAACATTCCGCTCCCCTACCCTTTCACACTTACTCATTCTGTCGAATACACTCCACCCACCATACGGTTTTTTTTTCGTTTGTTTACATTTTCAACACCTAGGTGGTACTGATGACTCCGACCACCAGTTAGACCTGGGTGACCTTCACCTTGACCTCACATTTGTGACTTTGACCCCATGCCAATGAACTTGGATAACCTTTAACCCAAATATAAAATCTAATTTTTTTCATAAAATACAAAAAATTCTAAAAAATATATAAAAAAAAAAAAAAAATTAAGGACTTGTTTTTTCATCAATATTTCGATCAATCTCACAATATTTCCATCAATCTTGCAATATTTTCATCAACCAGCACTGCAATCAGCAATCCAAACCAATCCACTTCAATCCACACATTAATCCACACACAAATCCACGCCAATCCACACACCAATCCACACACCAATCAACACACCAAACCATACACCAACCAACACACCAAATCACACGCCAATCAACACGCCAATTCACGCACCAATCAACACACCAATCCACTCCAATTCACACATGAATCTACACACCAATCCACACATGAATCCACACACCAATCCACACATGAATCCACACACCAATTCGCACCAATACACATACAAATCCACACCAATACACGCCAATTCACATACCAATACACACCAATCAATACACCAATCCACACCAATCCAATCCTTCTCCTCAATCCACAGAAATCCACGACAATCCTTCGCAACCCTTCTCCACAATTTACAGCAACCCACGCCAATCCTTGGATCAATCCCAATCCTTGGATAAATCCCAATCCTTCGAACAATCCAAATCCTTCGCAATCCTCCTCCGCAATCCACAGCAACCTAGGCTAATCCTTCTATCAATCCTAATCATTGGATCAATCCCAATCCTTCGATCAATCCCAATCCTTCGATCAATCCCAATCCTTAGGAATCCTCCGGAGTCCATGCCAATCCTTCGATCAATCCCAATCCTTTTTTAGAAATCACAAAATAAAATTGTGGGAAAATTTTATTGGTACAGCATAAATAAGGAATGAGAAAGGAAATTACCACGTTAAAAGAATTTATAATCAATAAAAAAAATTCGACAAAAACATTTCAATATAGTATCTTTAAAAAAGGATGGTGCAAAAGTAAAGCTGATTTATCCATGCACCATCACTTTTGAATAATCTTGTATACTAAAGCGACAATTTTATTTTCGATTTCGGTAAGAAATCGAAGTTCTTAATGAAAAAATTGGTAGCAGTATAATATTAATAAAAATGCATTACAAATTGTCTATAGGAAGTATACATACATCTATCTCAAAGCATTAAGATATAAACAAATCAATTTTCTAACCTCAAATCCAAACCATACCGTTTTTGCTAGACATGTTGGCAGAAGAGCAGAAAATCTAAGCGAAATGTAAATTCGAAGTTCACTGAATATTTAGTGCTTGTCAAATGTTCGTTTAGGTGGATGACAATGACAATTTTTGTTCGTCTGTCCATTTGTCTATGTTTATTACTAAAATTTTACTGAAATAATCACTTGAAACTTGACTTGAAATGCTGGCAAAAGCTATTTTGTTAAGTTCAAGAATTTTATTACAACACTTATTTCTTCCTTATGTCTGTTATTTATTTACGTGTATTTTGCGGAACTATTTAGGAGCATATTTTTTATATTGTATGGCCATTAATGACACTAGGCCAGTTTGAATTCACAATTTTAATCTAATTCAGTTGTGCAAGTATTTAGTTCAAAATATAAAAATGAAAAAAATTTATGAAATTTTCAGATTTTCGTTAAACATTCGGAAACCGTGCTCTCATAAAATTATTTTTCATTTTATTTTTAGTTTTATGGAGTCCAACATCTCTTTCTTTTTTTGTTTTGCGAAACAAAATAGTCACTTTCGCACAACCCTAGAATATCGTAAGACTTATTTTCACACTCAAAAATCTAAGAATGGCTATGCAGTTAATTAGCCCACTCTCCCTCCCCCTCTCAAATATTCAGTATCACTTGGAAAGCTGTGTGTGATTGGGGTAGGTCAATGTTTGGTACATGCGCAGAAGACAAATAAGTGACATACCTCATTTTTATTCTATGGTTTCAACTAAGGCACCTTCCAAAATAAGCAGTCGGCAGTCTGCAGTCGGCAGTTGGCAAAGTACTTTTCGCAATGAGCAGTCGACAAAATATTGGCGTAAATAAAACTGTTGTTACTTTGTTGAAAAAAAAAAAAAAAAAGTAAAAATCTGGTTCTCGAAAAAATTAATATCTAAAATGGTATAGGTATTTCAACCTTATTTGATTACAAAAGTGTTCGAATTCAAAATGTTTTTATAGATTATTTACCTTATGCTGTATTTTTTTATCGTATTTAAGGTTTTCAAACATAAATTTGGCTATCGTAAAAATGTATATCAATGACTATTTAAATATTCTCCTGCAAATGAATCTTTATCTATTCGCAAAAGCATAGATTGCAACAAATATTTTTGGAGAATTTATATTAAGGTTATATTTATGTTGTTTGTTTATAAATTTCTTCTATCTCTCTGAAAGAAAATGTCGGAAAATGACGTTGCAAGTATGACGATTTCTGATTGGCTAGAAGCAACTTGCAGTCGGGCAGTCGGCAGTCCAAGATCAAGTTCACCGATCTGCGACTGCTCGAATGCGGGCAGCCGACTGCTCGACTGCGGGCAGAATCCGACTGCTCGAATGGGGGCAGCCGACTGCTCGAATGCGGGCAGCTGACTGCTCGACTGCGGGCAGCAGCCGACTGCTCGAATGCGGGCAGCTGACTGCTCGACTGCGGGCAGCAGCCGACTGCTCGACTGCTCAGTGAGGAAACCCATTCCGATACACATACATTAATATCTAACTGCCCGGCTGCCGAATGCTCATTCTTGAAGGGGCCCAACTGTGGCCCTACTTGTGTAATTACCTTAACTATTGTTATGGACACACGCCATTGAAACAGATGTTTGAAGTCGCAGAAAACTATCAGTGCAAAGAAAAGACTTAGATACTAAATAACAAAATACGAATAGAAACGAGCCAGAGTTTTACCTATTGTTTTTTCTTCTTCTCTCCCTTTACATTGAAGGTTTTCTGCGACTACAACAGTGTGTTGCAGTGGCATATTTCCATAATAATAGTTCAGATAGCCTGCTTACATATTTCGCAGGGACACTTTCAGGAAGTTATATAACACATTAATTTCCTCATTTCTTTACAAGTGTATGCAAGTTTGACATAGGTACTATTTTGACGTAATTTATAGCATCATAATATCCGTAATCATACTGCGGTCATTCACTCGTTCACGTCAACAGTACCTAAGCCATAACATCACCCCGAAAATGAGACGCCTTAAAACTCTAGCCCCTGCATTCATCGCAGGGAGAGAGATAATTAACTTCTTTATGAATAATAAATGTATGGATGGAAATATATTAAAGATTGTTCGAGGTAAAAAATAAATGCATTAAAAGCTGGTTCCAATACATGTAGCATTTGGCTAGTATAAATTTTTATAAATGGAAAAGTTAATTTTTTTTCTAGCTTGAACAGCCGCCATTTTGAAACCTATGAACGTATGTATTTTGCTGGTTAACAACATCAGATTAATTTACAATATTTGGATTTTGAAACAAATGAAATAGTTTTTATTCCTGATCTTCCGCAGTGAACACGCCGTTCGCCATAATTCTGCTATAGAAGGCACCAGATACCTTTTTTTTTAGTCATAGGTGTCATATTGTCTTTACAAAAAAGTAGTTCTTTAAAAATAATAATTTCTTATCTACGCTTATTATACGATTTTGCACGCATTATGAGCAGTTTTTGTAACTTGTTAGTTATGGAGCAGTTTTGAATAATACGTTATTGCGCGCAGAATTAAGAGAAAATTTGAAAACTTCTCAGCTCGTCGCTGATTTGTTACCCAAATAAACGTTTGGTGCTCTTGCCATTTACGTTAGGGGAACGGTTTCTTTAGTGTCACCCCGGCAATGAAGTAACTCACAGAATAGTTGTCTATCCAAGTGTGTGGCATGCAAATGCATTGTAATGAGTTTGAATTGAAAATGAAACTATTGATGAAAACACTTGAAACTGAAAAGCCGTTATCAAATGTGTAATTTAATTGCACGCATTCTATCATCTTGCAGAAAAGTTGAAATTATTTGTACGAGTGACACAGAAGCTGCTTCAGCTAACATTTACGATGGCGTTTCTGATTCAACAAGCATTCAGCTTAGTAACTGGACAGTTATTCGCCGGCAGAGATCCCGGACGGTGCCGTGTCGTGATGTCTCAGTGAGTCTCCGGTTCAGTCTCTAAGTTGGGCTCAGTGCGAGGAAAACAAGTCGTTACGGCATTACCGAGATCTCCACTTCACTTCCTGCATTAATTAGCTCGTTAAGGAAGGGCAGCTCCTCGGCGAGACAAACAGGGATCCAGCAGCCTTTACGGGGATTATCACCATGGCACTCCGAGAGTACGATTGTTATATTTTGTCGCATCAACACAGTCTGTTTGGCTGACCCTACGCAATACATCATGTATACTACCATACGTTTATGACCGCGAGTGAAAGAGCTGGCACGTCAGATATAACAGCAAACGAGGTGAAGCAATCAATTATGTTATATAAATAGGACACCTAAAATTCTAACAGCAAATTGCAAAAAAAAAAAAAAAAAAAAAAAAAAAAAANGCCAAACGTTTTTACAGCTAGCAGGCAGTTTGTAGTTGGTTGGACCAAGCTACAGGCATTTTTTTGAAGTATCAAAAAATTCCGGCTATTATTTTTACTGTGTTACAAGTTAGACACGCGCATTTATGATGAACTCAAAAGCTTTAAATAAAAAATTATTAACTTTCTTTTTAAAAATTGCATCTATTAATCATTCAACTCGTGCATTTCCACTGCAAAATCCCCTTTGTACTGCAACCAAGACTTCCGTGTTTTTTCAAGTAATACCTGGATCCTAAATTGGACGAGAGAAAACCAACAATGTATGGTAGCAAACAGCCACGAGCAAAAGACTGAGCTCATCCTGAGCAGAACTCACGCCTTGCCCAAGCAGACGACCTCATGCGCGGCGCTGACGGTGCCCCGTCCATGCTCGTGTTTACTTCCGCCGTGTTACAGTGTAAACACTTCTGTAATCCTAATGACTTGTGACAGTGTGTCAACCAGGTGACTGTGATACTGTAATGTTACCCTTACGCCAGTTCTCTCTTCATTGTGAATTTGCTACTTAAAATACCTCATACACGTTGACGGTTAAGTACATAACATTAGTGGAAGATATTAAAAAAAAAAATTTAGTAAGTATGCAATTAACCGTAAAAGAACTCTGACACTGAAGAATCCGACAACAGAGTTTTGCTTACGCGTGGTTTCCACAAACGGTTTATTTATTCGTTATTAAATTCCTTTTCGTAGGTTGAATTCGCGGTAATTTTATTAATTGTGTCACGGTGTATGTACAACCTCAGCAAGATCTTCCTCAACTTAAACAATACACGTCAAGCGTCTCATAACTTTGTATTAACAGCTAAAGACAGTCGTTTTGTTTAATATTCTAACATACAATTTATAACATGTTTTCAAAAGACTGATACCGCTATAGTTTTTACATTCATGTACAGGATGTCCCCAAAAATGTGGGAAGTAATTGGGGAGTGGATAGTACACCCTAAAACTACCCAACATGTCACTATGAACATGTCTTTAAGTCGATGGTTTCCGAGTTACAGACCTTCCAACATCGTACCACACGTATTGGTAACAGTAGATATTTTACAAGGTGTGCCTGATAATGTGATCAGCTGGAAAGGTGAGTGTTATTACCTGTCCCATTGCACTGTAGACAGTCGACACACTCGCTTACGCATTCGCCTAGAACCCCGGATCTCAATCCACCTGTGAGGGCAACTCAAAGGCCATTGTTTATGCAATTCTAGTTACGGATACAGCAGTGCTTCATCAGCGTGTGTACCAAGGTTCCAAGCAATTACTGAAGTATTTGAACATTGATGTGTGACGCATTAGGCGTATTAGAGCGGCGTTGTCCCACAACCACCCCCCCCCCCCCNAGGAAGGTCATGCAGAGGCCAACACTCGCCACAAGCCACACGTGTCGCTGAGGCGTCACCCTGCCACCCCCAACCCCCTTCACCCCCTAGGCCTCTAGTGAGCCCGTGAGATCTGTTGAGCGCCGAGATATCACAAAATAATCATGTGTATTTCGCCGGAAATCAGAAAATACGCACCGAGAAACAGCTGACAAGCTGGAAACACCCCCGGGACAAGGTGCACATGCACCGCGGAGAAATATCTGACAGAGTAAGCTAGGGGCAAGGTGCCACCTTCCCCCCTCCCCCAACCTTCAGGAACCAGGACACATTTTGTAAAAGGCTTTGTTCTGTTTTCGTCCCACCACCCCCTCTCCCAACAAGGCGACACATGCCAACAATTAGGGAAGGAAGCTAGAGAGCATATAAGCTTCCTTGCGGGGAAGGTGAGAAATCAGTTCTTTATTGCCGCGCAGAGGGGTCAGTTCTTTATTACCACGCTCAGTTCGAGGAAGCAGTCGCGCAGAGAGCGTTTGGCCGGGGGATCGGACCCCTGGCCACGTCAGTACGTCAGTAGAGCAGTCCAGGGGAGACGACCAGAATAGAGTACCACACCTCGGAAGTGTTGCTGTATGTTGTTTTTGTTCAAACTCGAGAAAATATAATTACCCAGTTAAGTGAAACATCAAAATACTACCTTATTGAAAACCCCTCAGCCTTCTAGGCATCTTATAGTCTATGCCTGGAGGAATTAACTACGATGCTATAAGTCACCCTGTATTCTCCACAGGTAGGGAAACGCGCAAGTTAAATTGGCTTCCCCAACTATTTAACGTCATGTTATTTGGCGCTCGACTGTGGGGTGGAGGTGCGTCATGTTATTAGTCACGACCAACGTGGGGCCTAGATAAGCCCACGTCAACGTGTCAGACAATCAATAATGTGGCATGTTCAGGCACAAGGTGGACATGTTGAGCACTTGTTGTAGAGTGACGTATCACTGCTGGTACGCGAACATGGCTACAGCTACTCGAACTGGATTGTGTGTGGAAGACTATTACGAATACACCTGGTACAGCCTTGAAAGCAGAGACTATCGAATTTAGGACGTATGTATAAACTCATAGGGACATTTTGTGTTGTTTACACTGTAAGTTCGAATCAGTGGGCAACCACTGATTCGCAATGAAATCCAACTACTCGAATCATTGCAAATGACTCCACTTACAATCAGTGGAAAACCACTGATTGTTTCAGTGAAAAAATTTTACTTATTGAATCAGTGACGTGAAACAATTAAACTGATTGAATAATAGACGGCCAACTGCAGTGGCGAATTAAATGTAATTAAATGGCAACACCGCATGGGTGGCGAAGTATTTTGACTGCTGTGTCGTCTGCTGCCTGCTAACTCCCAGTCGAGAACACTAGTGCTCCTCTGAATCATCCCAAGAACTAACATAAAAAACTGGTTAGACTTTTCCTTATCCCATGGCCGCTATAATGTATATATTTAACCAATGCTGAAACGTCTCTCGCTTTTCCCTGATGCTTTCTACGTCCCTTTATCGCCAAGTGGGCAGTTTCCTGTTCAGTGCTGTTTGCAAAGCGTAAACGCATAGGGATTTATTAAAACTCAAATTAATATTTTTTCCCGTATAGACTTTTACTAGCGGTGCCAATATACAGTATATTTGCAATTAAACAACAATTGATAAGAGTTTAATGCCAAATTATTTCCGTCACGAAGTTTGAACGCATTAAACAACTATGCCTTGGAAACTTAAGCCAGTTCATTCTTTTTTTCATGAAATGGCAATTTTTCTTACACAATATTATTTTCTTATTATTTGTACATTAGCAATGGTCTTGTTTGATATTACTTACAACAGTATCAGACATAATTCACATATAAGCTACAAGTTTATAATAAAAGTTCGCCAGCATAAACTAAAACAGAATAAATTATTGTGCACTAATTGCAATAAAAGACACGACGACAGTGATACGTGTGAACTGAACAGGTGTCAGAAAGTGGCGACTGGCGTACAACGCATTGCTCCCTTACTTTTAGAGACGTTATCAGCGTTATGTAACTGACGAATCTTTATTAATAACAGCAGCGAGTATTTAGCAATGATGCGTAGATTCCTAGAAAACTGTGTCACATTNACTGACGAATCTTTATTAATAACAGCAGCGAGTATTTAGCAATGATGCGTAGATTCCTAGAAAACTGTGTCACATTACAATGCAGTCAGTTAGATGTTATCTCCAACAGCGACAAACGAACAAGTGGTAATGCACAAATGCTCGGGGATATACGGCTCAAGTCGGTTGCGATGGTGTTTCGCCCAGACACACGTGTGAAATGCAGTATCCCACGTGTAAAGCGTTAACTAAGGGCCTTTGCGAATGTTAATATGCCTTCGTGNACTGACGAATCTTTATTAATAACAGCAGCGAGTATTTAGCAATGATGCGTAGATTCCTAGAAAACTGTGTCACATCACAATGCAGTCAGTTAGATGTTATCTCCAACAGCGACAAACGAACAAGTGGTAATGCACAAATGCTCGGGGATATACGGCTCAAGTCGGTTGCGATGGTGTTTCGCCCACACACACGTGTGAAATGCAGTATCCCACGTGTAAAGCGTTAACTAAGGGCCTTTGCGAATGTTAATATGCCTTCGTGNACACACGTGTGAAATGCAGTATCCCACGTGTAAAGCGTTAACTAAGGGCCTTTGCGAATGTTAATATGCCTTCGTGAAGAGGTTACCTCTATCACTGTAGTTCACAAGACTAAATACGAACGTCCCCTAGTTACACGACGGCTGTATTTGAAAACAATCAGAAATACTTGGTGAGTTTTGTTCTGGGTGACGAGCGGCATGACACTTTAAAGAACGTAACTCTTGTGTAATCGCAACAGCTTGAAAATACCTCACATATTTTATCCAAAAACTATATAAGTAAAACCTTGTTCCGACATGAAAACGCATTTCTCTCATTGCACGCTACGCTGCACTTCGCTACTAATTATTCATATTTTTCGAACCATATCGCGCTTTTGTTTTCAAACAGAGGTAATTTACCCTGGGATCGAGCAGGGTTAACACGCAGTTGATCGAGTAAAGGATCGAGTTAACTCAAAAGCGTTTCCGAATGTGAGTGAAGAGATTTGGGCGGCTCTTAACAGCGAGGTCTTGAGAGCCGATGACCATGACTGAGGTGAGAGCGGAGTAGCGCCGGAATGAAAGGGCGTGGGAAACCCGCCGACCAGCAGCATCGTCCGGCACGATTCCCACGTGCGAAAATCCGGGAGTGACCCGGCCAGGGATTGAGCCCGGTTCGCCGCGGTGGGAGGCGAGCAGGCTAACCGCTCAGCCAACGCGGCCCCGCGCGTTTCCGAAGGAGGGTTATATGTAGTTGGTATGTGTTCAAGGAAGCAGTAGAGAATGCATACCAATGTTTTTTTTTTTTTTTTAACCCGACCGAGCTAACGAAGTGAGTTTTGTTAAGCAGTTTCAGGCAGGTCAAACATTGTCTTTGAAAGTAATTCTATTTTCGCCACTTGTACACTCCCGTGGATCTTCTTATCTGGTCTGCCGTGCGAGGTGACGCGGTGCATACCTTCAGACATTAGTCGAGTCCATGCCACGTCGTCTTGCGGCACTTCTGCGTGCTCGCGGAGGCCCTACACGATATTAGGCAGGTGTACCAGTTTTTTTGGCTCTTCAGTGTACATACACTTTCAACAGAGATACAAACTGAAAAAGTGTATTTTTCGTATATTCAACTTACTAAAATTTAATTTGTTTTTTTTTTTTTTTGTAAATATTGTAAAACGAACAAAAAATTCATAACTTTCTCGAATCACAAACAGAAAAAATACTGTATCTGTTACAGTTCCTGAAAAATTAATTTGTTACGCTTAAATTGCGATCTTGGCCATGAAGGTCACCCGGTAGTCGAGAAATCAGGTCAATATTCACGGAGAGAAGCTTCTGAGGTGACGAGTCGCTCTATCTCGGTAGCTCGGTATTCAAGTCTTCTAACGTTGGGTTATAGCATCTATACCTATTGCATAAAACAGCGCAAAAGCTTGTGGAACATATCGTTACCCTCATAAGAAAACCTCGTAACTCCATGTTTGGTTGTTTGTGGGTTTTCACGCCATTATACATTCCCCTCTCTTCCCCAAAAAAAGTAACTTATATACTACGAAAATCTCATACCTCCAGGAATGTTTAAAAATAATCTACAAACAAAAAACGGAAACCTCGTAACTGCACTATATGATTACATCCTCTTCTTATTTTTAACAAAAAGTTTATTTTAAAACCTGGGTTAAAGGGCATACATTGCTAAATTATTAATAACAATTTTTTTTCAAGCAGTAAATAATTACCTTCGAAATAAAAGTAATTATTATTTTTTTTGTTTTGCTTCTCCTGTAAAATACTAGTTTCTGGAGTTACGAGGTTTGCAAATACCAGCAATATATTTTTTTTATAAATGTCAGCATTGGAAACTCCTGAAGAATGCTTGTATCTATTTAGACTAAGATCTTAGTATTTTCTTATGGGGAGGAGGCGCGGTGGTGTAGTGGCTGGACTGCTNCCCCCCCAAAAGGTGACCCGGGCCCAGTTCTTGGCGGGAACGCTCGTATTTTTTAATGTGGGAGACGTGGCGGAATTTTGCGGTTGGCTGGCGGGGTTTTCTCGAAGTACTCCCGTTTCCCCCACACTTTCATTCCGTCGCGGCTTCATGTTCGCCTCCTTTCACCTTCGCCGGCCCTCAACAACTCGCTGTTAAGCGACGACCGAAACTTATCAACTCTCAACACTTCTCATCCTTTCGACAAGTAAGTTACCGTGGAACCGGACGAAGCATCAACATCGAGCGGAATCTGCACAAGGCAATCTGCAATGATAACAGCACGAGCAGTACTAATACATTAATGTTCCTAATGTTAGTATCACTGCTCTGATACGACTTGCGCGCGAAACGCCCCGTGACGTCAGCGTCGCGAGTAACCATGGGAACCGCTAGTCCGGAAGCGCAGGGAAACAAGCAGCCAATCAGCGCTCGCGGAGCATGGCGGCTAACGAAACTGGGCTGATTTGCCGCTTTGTGACACGTCTTCCTTCGACGTGCGCGCCAGCCGGGGGGTAACTCCACAGCCGCCCTCATTTACACTCGGAGAGGCATTTAGGATGGTTGGAGACACTGCGCCCAGCCAGTGCACAGCTCGGGCCTAGGGCACTAGAAAGACTAGGTGTCGTCGTCCGCCATGTTTGATCATTCTGGCGTTCACTTCAGTGCGCGTCTAGTAGCACAGCTTTTCATTCCTTACCGACTTTGCAAGGTCTGTTTCAAACAAATGAACCAGACTGCTAGTTACGTGTTAAATTAATCTTTCAGTTCTTATCTGGTTGGAAACTGGCATTTAAACTGAAATCTTCCTTCCTACTCGCTACGAAAATTCGCCGTTCTTGGCGATCCATCGAAAAAGAAACGTGAACGATATTGACAAGCGACCTAGACCAAGCAAACCTGCCATCTTCCCTTTACGTATTGTAAATTGCCATTATTTTATGGCTGTATTCTGGATCCTGATGTACATTGTCGCTTGCCAATCATAAACTATTTATCACAATAACATTATAGTTGTAAACATTCCTCACGTTAAAAAAAATCATTTTAGGTAAAAACTACTTACGTGGCTGTTGTTCCCATGGGATTCCTTCAACGAGTGGGTGACTCAAAAAATTATTATTGTATCTGCTCGCATTTTTGCTGTGCCACGTATTTACTTAGGCATATACAAACCATTATTCTTTATTTTTAAAACCGAAAATTAATACTGTAAAAATATTGGTATTCATGAACATCATTCAAGCACAAATCAAAATTTCTGTATTCACAGGGGAAATAAATAAAAACCAATACAATCCGGAAACAGTGCTGGTAAAAAAATTGTTGAATAGGCTTGACATATATGAAATCATCAAATAACAGTTCATACATTTAAAAAATGTAAAAAAAATAGGGTTATATGTTTTTATATGAAATGTTTTTTTCATATAAATGGCTTGTTATGTGGTGATTACATATGTGTCACGCAGTAAACCACAGCGTTAGTTTACTTTGTAAATTTTTTCATCTTCACAGCTGGGTTATTATTTGTTATTACGGCTGCAACAAAACAGAAGAATTTTGTATTTCACATCAAATCATTCAAAAATTATATAAAGTGCAAAATTTTTTATTCGAGGAAAATGTCATCACATACAATGCTTAAGAGTTGAACAATGTTTGGTACAAATATAAAATAATTACATTTTTTAGGTACGACACCCTTAAGCAGGACTTTCAGAAGTGCTCAATTTACCGTGATCATCCTATACCTCATTGTGTTATGCTATATTATTATTTTATTTAATTATTACACTGTTGTATTTCGTTCAATTGTAATTGATTTCACAATGACTGATAATAATCCCAAACATTTTAATTACATGCTGTTTGTATTTGTGCTGTGCCCTTGTGTGTATTGTTTTCTTGTTTATTCTCGTGTTTTTACTAATTGCATTGTATAGGCTATTCACGGTAAAGTGAGCACTTTTTGAAGCCATCTCATCTGGAATAATAGCCAATAAAACTATTTTATTGTAGTCTTAGACGTTAACTTCCAAGTGCGGTGGAATATACACTCTATGTTTATTACTTATATGGCAATATTAATTTAAAAAAAAAAGGTGGTTAAAAGATTAAAAAATGGCTGAAAGGAAAAAGTAACTTGGGTCTCAAAAGTGCTCACTTTACCGTGAAAAGCCTATATCAATAATTACATTTTATTAAAATACCAACGTTATTCAGGAGATTTGCTTGCTGGTGATTAATTGTACTTGAGTAACGAGTGCGTACAGATGCGCAACACATGTGGAACAACGCAACATAAGAATAAATGCAATCGCATCCGCATGCATAGAGCACAGTTAAAGTTGAAACGCTTCACATTAGGCATGTGCACCATGTGTTTACCATCGACAGCAATGCGCATCTGTAAACGCACATGTCGCGAGAGACGAGCAGCTTGAAGTTTTTCTGACGTAACGCCGCTGCAAGTTGCCACAATGCGTACCTACATGACTTCTGGCGTCGTAGGAACCGTGTTGTACACCCTGTCTTTCAGTGTTACCCACAGGAATAAATCTAGAGGCGAGAGGTCGGGGGAGCGAGCTGGCCATCTTACAACAACACCGCCATGCCCTAAACAGCAGTTTGGAAACGATTTATTTAACACTAACCTTGCCACCAAAGATAAATTCGCAGGGCAGCCATCTTGCTGAAACCATATATCATGATGTATGTCGAGCGGCATGGCTTCCAGAAGTGTCGGTAAGGGTTTCTGAGGAAATGGACGTAACTACAGACGGCCGGTGTCCCTTGAATGGAGTATGGCCCTACGACGTAGTCTCCGACGATTTCACACCACGTGTTCACGTTCCACTGTTGCTGGTGCTCCACGTGCCGGACCCAACGCGGATTCTCCGTCGCCCAGGAGTGCATATTTCATAAATTTACGTGCTCATGGTTTTTGAAGGTCGCTTCATCGGTAAATAGCATGTTCTTCAGAAAATTGCCGTCATCTTACAGGCATCAGAACAAACCTACAAAACTGAACACTCTGCTGGAAATCACCTTCATGTAATGTCTGATGAAGAGCCACGTGATATGGATGGAATTTCCGTTGGCGCAGTATCCGAACTCACTTGTTTTACTTACTCCTACGAACCTGGAAAGTTCTCGCGTACCCGTGTGGGGGTTTGCATCGACACGTGCCAACACATCGTGTTGATGCGTCTCGCCCGCAGTGGTCTTCGTCGCGCTCGTCTTGTGGAATTCCAATGACCTCGTGACAAGAGACGTGTGCAAATTCTTCGTATCTTATGTCGTGAGATGGGCGTCCGATTAGGATACCTTTCACAGTACATTTGGACGGCTTGCTTGGCATTTCTGTTACACTCGCCGTAAATAAGTAGAGCATCCTGTTTTTTTCTCATTCTTGAACTTCTTTGCGTACGCAAAACACACACTGACACACAACTTACCACAACAGATTACGGGGACTGGTGCTGCGCTGCTAAAGGAAGCGGTCCCTTCAGGATGAGTCACGGCGCGTGTTGTGTCCTCACAGCTGTGAGTACAGGCCCACTACCCCATAATACCGGCCTACCTAACTGAATCATATTTGCACATTATTACTTGGCGTTTCTGCGATACTTTACATTGCAAATGCAGTATCACTGAGTTCCCCTTTGCACGTACTTCCCGGTGCCGTTTATATAAATGCATGTTACCAGTTGAAAAATTATATGTGGTTCAATTCCTCTGTCTATATATGTGTTACGAATAGTCACTATGCGGCAATTATGTGCAATGTGCGCGCATGTTTGCGTGTGTGTAAAAGAAAGGGGTGGCTGTTTCCAGTAAACTGGGTGCTTTTGAACGCCCTGCTGAATATCCACTTGTATGCTCGTTGTGTTATTCCGCCGAACGCAAATCAACATTGCCATGTGCCTCGTCACTTTATTCACGCGCAGGTCAAAGCAAACTGTCGAATTATTAGAAAAAATAAATATTTACAAAATTATCTAATTCTTACACGTAAAAACATTAAAAACACAGAAAGCAGCAGCGATCATTTTAATGTTCACAAATGTTTACAAAATACTTTCAATTCAACGTTAATACATTACAATACTGCTTCCCCACCATCGTTACCAACTTAACTGTGCACATGCCAGTCACCGTACCAGTTGAAATGTATGCAGGTAACATTTTTGAAAAATCTGTTGCAAAAGTGATTAATTATCCTGTGTGTATGAGTGTATATATATATATATATATATATATATATATATATATAGACACACACACACAGGATGATTTTCACAGCACCCGTATCTCCCGTATTTCCCGGAAACAACACGACACCTGGGGTTCGCGAAAATGTTTTTATAACTATACCCTATATGAAAAATCGATTGGTAGTAATCCCATTCCGCCGAACATACCGGTGGTAGGGGTATGAGGGGTGAGTTTTGAAAAGGCAAATGGGAATGTGGGTCGTATAAGGTATCGTTGGACAGATCGTCCAAAAGGTAACAACATTTACTAAGACACCTTTTTTCTGTTTCTGACGTGCATCGTTTACGCACAATAAAATTAATCATCGAAGCATATGGATTGTGACGTGCGTAGTTTAGGCACAATGACAATTGATCGCAATTGTGCTTTTATTACTACAATCAAACGGAAGTCAACGAAACATGTGTTTCTGGCGTGCATACCTAGTTTACGTACATTCAAAATGACGTCGGGTGTGTTGTAAATACCGGTATGGTGTGCAAGAACTACCGTGAAATGGGAACTGGGAACACTCTTTCTCACACAGCACTCTTCATAAGTGTTCTAAATGACGACCAACCTCTATCAGACACGACTCTGCTCTCCGTCTTACACGAGAGAGCCAAAAAAACTGGTAGAGGCATGCGTATGCAAATAACAGAGGTATGGAACCAATCAGAGTAACGCGATGCGGTCGGCAGTGCCTATATAAGACAAAAAGCGTTTGGCAAAGTTGCTAGATCAGTTACTGCTGCTACAATGACAGGTTATCAAGATTTAAGTGAGTTTGAACGTGGTGTTATAGTTGGCGCACGAGAGATGGAACATAGCATCTCCGAGGTAGCGATAAAATTTGGATTTTCGCGTACGACCATTTCACGAGTGTACTGTGAATATCGGGAATCCGGTAAAACATCAAATCTTCGACATCGCTCCGGCCGGAAAAAGATCGTGAACGAACGGGACAAACAACATTACTGGGGCGAAGGCCAAAGGTCAAAGTTACCTGGATCCAAGATGCCTGTCGGCTGGCCGGAATGACAGAGCATGAACAGCTCCGACGCTCCGAGCCCCCGTCCCCTTGTGCCAAAGTCGCCATTTCTCCTCTACTCACAATGTTTCACACAAATGAAAATACTGGGCGTGACGTCACCAGAAGTCGAACCCGTTTCATCGTCGTCGGAGGCGAGTAGTTTATGGACTACAAGAAAATGACTGTTTCGCCAACATCCAGCAGTCTACAGTTGTAATGAGTTGAAGGTGAACAGATTACATTATTCGCTGTTGATATTCAATTTTTATAAAACATATCATACTTACAATTAGATTCGTAAGTATTATTCCCAAAGGAAAAGTGGAATTGAAGAAATTTAAATGTCTGCTTATGACAAAGCCAATATATAAATTGACAGATTTATGCACGTATATTGCTTGCCTATTTAATTAATATTACATTTCGTTACCTTTTCCTGNACAGATTTATGCACGTATATTGCTTGCCTATTTAATTAATATTACATTTCGTTACCTTTTCCTGTTTGCATTTCTTTTGCACTGATGGGTACCGAACTCCATTACAAAAAGTAGGTAAATATAGTTGTCCCGTTATAAATTCCTTTCCTGAGTCGTCATAGTGGCAATTTCCGAATCGGCAGGTCTTTGTTCACCTTTGATTCCTCCAATCCTCAGTCCGCAGCCCTGGCCCTGGAATATTCTAAAGTTAACTTCTAAGGAGCATGGTGTCGTTACTGGAGGTGGTTCGGTGAATCGTTGGAGGTGGCGCCACAATCTCTCTATTCCTTGCGTCAGGACGATTTGGCCATCAAATGCCACCCACACGGACGTGTGCCTTCAGTCTTAGTTCTTGTCGCTGCTGTTGTGACGCACCGTATANAATAAAATTAATCATCGAAGCATATGGATTGTGACGTGCGTAGTTTAGGCACAATGACAATTGATCGCAATTGTGATTTTATTACTGCAATCAAACGGAAATCAACAAAACATGTTGTGTTTCTGGCGTCCATGCCTAGTTTACGTACATTCAAAATGACGTTGGGTGTGCTGTAAATACCGGTATGGTGTGCGAGAACTACCGTGAAATGGGAACTGGGAACACTCTTTCTCACACAGCACTCTTCATAAGTGTTCTAAATGTCAACCAACCTCTATCAGACACGACTCTGCTCTCCGTCTTACACGAGAAAGCCAAAAAAAAAAAACTGGTATAGGCGAGCGTATGCAAATAACAGAGGTATGGAACCAATCAGAGTAACGCGATGCGGTCGGCAGTGCCTATATAAGACAACAAGCGTTTGGCAAAGTTACTAGATCAGTTACTGCTGCTACAATGGCAGGTTATCAAGATTTAAGTGAGTTTGAACGTGGTGTTATAGTTGGCGCGCGAGAGATGGGACATAGCATCTCTGAGGTATTCATTAATTTTTCATTTTTTAATATTTTGGTCGTTTCGGGTTTTGAGCTCAGGTCCCTACGCCATACCTCAACTTTTGAGATTGCAAACTTAGGCACGCAAAGACCTGTAAAGGTGAAGTGCATTTCTCATCAATACCTCGGTACCAGGTTTACTGCAAGCAGGTATCTTGCGACTTCGGTACATGTTCTCAAAAGTGTAGTTATCTACATAACTTGCCTTGCACAGTGTGTCTGTGTAATAAATACCACGATATTTTCGCACAAGGACAACATGAGTGTGAATAACGAGATGCATAAAATACTACAACCTACAACAAAGTTGCATAAATTGAGATGCATATATATTTAAGACTATTGTATTTTTTTTAGGGCATGAGTGACTGTAAGTAAGTTTTTAAATAATTATTTTAGTAATTTTTAAGACATTTTTTTATAATTTTTATATAATTTAAAAAAATTTAATTTCTTTATAAATTTTTTTTTTGTTTTTAAGATTAAAGGTCACTGGTGTCAAGGTCAAACATTATTAGGGAGAAGGCCAAAGGTCAAAGTTACCTGGATCCAAGATGCCTGTCGGCTGACCGGAATGACAGAACATGAACAGCTCCGACGCTCCGAGCCCCCGTCCCCTTGTGACAAAGTCGTCATTTCTCCTCTACTCACAATGCTTCACACAAACGAAAATACTGGGCGTGACGTCACCAGAAGTCGAACCTGTTTCATCGTCGTCGGAGGCGAGTAGTTTATGGACTACAAGAAAATGACTGTTTCGCCAACATCCAGCAGTCTGCAGTTGTAATATGTTGAAGGTGAACAAATTACATTATTCGCTGTTGATATTCAATTTTTATGAAACATATACTTACAATTAGATTTGTAAGTATTATTCCCAAAGGAAAAGTGGAATTGAAGAAATTGAAATGTCTGCTTATGACAAAACCCATATATAAATTGACAGATTTATGCACGTATATTGCTTGCCTATTTAATTAATATTACATTTCGTTACCTTTTCCTGTTTGCATTTCTGTTGCACTGATGAGTATCGAACTTCATTACAAAAAGTAGGTAAATATAGTTGTCCCGTCATAAATTCCTTTCCTGAGTCACCATAGTGGCAATTTCCGAATCGACAGGTCTTTGTTCACCTTTGATTCCTCCGATCCTTAGTCCCCAGCCCTGACCCTGGAACATACTAAAGCTAACTTCTAAGGAGCATGGTGTCGTTACTGGAGGTGGTTCGGTGAATCGTTGGAGGTGGCGCCACAATCTCTCTATTCCTTGCGTCAGGACGATTCGGCCATCAAATGCCACCCACACGGACGTGTGCCTTCAGTCTTAGTTCTTGTCGCTGCTGTTGTGACGCACCGTATATTGGTTAGTGTGTGTGTTCGAGTTTACTACGAGTCGGTACTGAGTGGAGCAGCGTGTGTTTGTCGTCCGCGCGCGCTGGAAAACACAGTCCATAAAGGAGTGCCAGCGACAATTTACTGCACAATCTGGGGGCTGGAAACCTCCTGCGAAGTCGTCCATTCAGTAAGGACTGAGAATGAGTGAGGCATTCTGCAACTCGAGGCGTGCGAGTGGTGTTGCCGTTGCAGAGCGCGCAGTTTCAATGAAGCAGTTAGTTCCACGCGGCGCCTATCCTTGTCTCTCTCTCTTCTGGCCTTGTCTCGGGGCGCCTATCGTTGTCTCTCTCTTCTGGCCTTGCCTCGGTTCCACCCCAAGAAACGCGCGACCGTCAACGCTAAACCTGGCGTCGCCAGCCATGGGGCGCCGAAACGCTTCATGAGACTCGATCATTGTTTGCAGAGACACGTGTACTTCAGGAAATAAACACTCTAGGAAGGTGAGCTTTCTTCAGGAAGGTTAAAGATAATTAATCTAGGATTTCAAATTTTTAATTTTACTTATGATGTAGGTAGGCCTTAACATTTCGTCCACAGCGTGATCATTAGAGACGGAGCAAGTTGCTCAGACGAGCAGCAACAGGAAAGGATTCGGCCATGGCCGGTAGTCAGGTAGCATTCCAGCATTCCAGCATTCCATCATTCCATCATTCCATCATCCCAGCATTCCATCATCCCAGCATTCCAGCATTCCAGCATTCCATCATTCCATCATTCCAGCATTCCATCATCCCAGCATTCCATCATTGCATCATTCCATCATTCCAGCATTCCGTCATTGCATCATCCCAGCATTCCAGCATTCCATCATTCCAGCATTCCAGCATTCCAACATTCCATCATCCCAGCATTCCAGCATTCCATCATCCCAGCATTCCAGCATTCCATCATTGCATCATTCCAGCATTCCATCATTCCAGCATTCCGTCATTGCATCATCCCAGCATTCCATCATTCCAGCATCCCAGAATTCCATCATTCCAGCATTCCATCATCCCAGCATTCCATCATCCCAGCATTCCATCATCCCAGCATTCCAGCATTCCAGCATTCATCTAAGGTGACTTCAGGAAACCGTAAAAACAGAAATCAGGATGACTGGACCGGGAATCAAGCCTGTGTCCTCCCGAATGCCAGTCCCTTCGTTCGGCGTTTGCACGGTAAAATAAACTTTAAAAAATTCTTGAACATTGCCGAAAACTCGACGTTTAGTGATTTTCAACGCAGGAAGGAAAAATGTAGAAAGCGACATTTTTCAGTTCAGTCCATTGGTTTCCATCAAATATAAAAAAAACATTCGACTGTCACNAAAAATGTAGAAAGCGACATTTTTCAGTTCAGTCCATTGGTTTCCATCAAATATAAAAAAAACATTCGACTGTCACAGACATACTTTGTGAGGAATTCAGCTGGAATGAAGAATGCACGTGAAAAACTTTTGAAGGCCACAGCATGCTACTTCGTAATGGCCTGGCTTGAGCTCGAGAAGTTGAACGTTTTCACAAGGAAGTCGAAGGTTGCTGGTTCGATCCCAGGCCCGGGCGTGGCGAGAATATTTTGGACAGGGGTTCTCATGTGGGCAGTACGGCGGGGACTGCCATGATTTGGGGGCTTTCTCGGGGCTCTCCCGTTTACTCCCCCGTCTTCATTCCGCTGCTTCTCCACCTCCAGCTCAGCTCACCTGACCCATTCTTCGGGCTGGTCGGGATGGCAGTGTGTCCCTCGGGCAGGGCAGCCGGCTCCAAATAGCTCCGGCCTCGAGCGGAAACAACGTGAAGAATTATTCACTGTGCAATTGAGACACAGAAGAAAGTCCCCCATCTTATGAAAGAGCAAAGCACAGAACTGGCCTGCAGGATGTTATATGATGTTTTAAAAACAATTTTCAAAAATTAAATTTTTTGTTGCTAAATGCTGACATTTTACCGGATACTTGACGGCGTGCTCCCAATAAATTGAACACCGATGTTGATAAAGTAGAACTATGCTTAAACGTGATAAGTTTCAGTATGTGGATGTGAAATTTATTTTAAATGTTTTATACTTATTTTAAAGATTGTCACATTACTAATTACGTTTTTAGAAAATTTCGCAGTTGCACTAGATGAATGTACGAGTATAGAGATCGGGTCTGTGGCAATGTTAATTTCACGTATGGTGGAAGAATACATAATGATAAAAAAAAAATAACAGGGTCACCGTTTAAAGTTTCATAGGCAAACGCAGTACGATGAGAACGTTGCACGCCAGTTCAGAGCCTTGCGCGTAGAGGCGATAGCGCTATTGATGCATGTGGCAGTGTCGTCCTTGTCACTCCCACGTTTTGCGGCCAGCCAACACTATATTGAGAGGGATGCAGTGGCGCTCAACGGTCGAGGATTTCATTGCCAGTGGGAGTGAAGTAAGGCGGAGTGGATCAGCGACGGAATACAGCGGCGAAGTAAATGAGAGCACCCCGAGGAAAAACGCATTGACTCCACGTGGAATCGAACCCAGTTCGCCGTGGTGGAAGGTGAGCGCCCTCGTCGTCAAACCATCGCGGTCCGCAAAAGAAATTGTTTAAACGGGCGTCCACTGGAAGTGAAATACTTTTTTTTTTCATATAAATTATAATTAGTTAAAATTGACGTAATATTAACTTATTTATATTTACAGCAATACTACAATGCCACTCGGTCTATGAGCGAATAACAGTCATCTGATCTGCGGCTATGCCAATTTTAAATGTGGAGCGGGAATACATGGGCAGTCGAAAGAAAAACCCTTTAACTGGGATCTCTGTTGTATTCAATTATCCGTGAACCAACTGTACAATGTAAGTTGACGCGGTTGTCGCCGCATAGGGCCGAGTGTGGAGCGAGGCTTGCTTGTAAGTGCAGTCGGCCGTCTGAGGGACGCGGCAGTCGGTCCTGGCAAGCAAGCAACAACGCACGAGACGAGACTATCTGAGCAGCGGCGAACTGGCAAGGGCGCAGACAAATTAAGCAGCTCGATAAATCCCGCACGCCCCGGTAGCGCCGGAGTCACTGTCCACGTAAGGATTCCAGCAATCCTGGCACCACGCAGACGGATCTTCAGGGTCAAACAGCTGAGCCCAACGCGAGCTGGGACGACCGGCGTGTGTATGGTTCGCCTATACGTATCCACTAGGAATAACGTATCCACTAGGAATAACGTATCCACTAGGAATAACGTATCCGCGAGATTGACTGTCTCCAATTCCCCACAGGGTGCATGACATGGAACATACAACATTTAAGAGTGACCCTGCATCAAGGAAGAGCACGTGTGTATTATTTTCAATGTACAATGAAGAGCCAAAAAAACTGGTATACCTGTCTAATATCGTATAGCCCTCCCCATCCCCNTACCTGTCTAATATCGTATAGCCCTCCCCATCCCCTCCCGAGCACGCAGAAGTGCCGAAAGACGACGTGGCATGGACTCGACTAATGTCTGAAGGTATGCAGGAGGCAATTCACACCATGAATCCTGCAGGGCAGTCCACAAATCGGCTTGTTATAGCTTATGTTCTGAAAGGATATTTTTCTAATACATGAAAAATAAGGGCGTTTATGGAAACTGTAGCAAAACCATCCCCTATGTCTGATTTCACAACACCTACTATCCAAACAAGGACAAAGGTGCTTTTATTATAACACAAAGTTAACTTTTCACTTCGTATTTCTTTCATTGCTATAACCATAACGTATTTAACCTGAAAGTAAATATATATTTTACTGATTTCGTACTGCTCATGTAATTCTGGAATGGCATGTGTTTAAGAATAATAAAAATAATGTGCTATTTTTTTTAAGGGTGATAGATATCCTATATGTAAAGATTAAATTTGTTAAATTCTGACACTGATGAGTGTTACGTTATCACACATTCACAATTTTAACGGCTACCGTTGTACTAGGACTTGATAGACGATCTTTGGTGAAATATTTTTTACAGACATAAGACAGAAAAAAAAATCTGCTTCTAAATGTTTTGTTGAAGAAACTAACACACGACTGCGCATTCTCTCAATTAAGCGACGAGAATATGAAACAAATAAACATACCAGATACGGAAACTGAGGCGTGTTAAACCAACAATTGTCAGTCGGCCACGTACAGTAAGAACTCTCTTATCAGCTGAAGGAGATGGGAGAAGTTTAAGGTTGTTATTGAATGGCACCTTACATAATGCACCTGTCTGCCGAAGTTCACGGCCGGGAGGTTTGTCTTAGGGAATGCGACAAGACACTTTGTTTACGGCCAGCCACCCCCCCCCCCCC
>NQII01003537.1:169094-195429 GCA_002778355.1 Clitarchus hookeri
TTTTTTTGCAAAGATTCGCTACATACAAAAAACCGAAATACTAAATTACATAATAACGTCGTCATCTCTGTATACACAATCGAGTCACGTAACCATCTGTTAACAAAATCAGTCATTCCTATTACGGACTCTGTGACTTGTGAAAACCGAACACAGTGATTCTCAGAAATTATATTTATTAATAAAAATGGACTAAAATGGAAATAATTGCAAGTTAAATTACAGGAACTGAAAACCGAGCTGAAAACACTGTAAGATGTAAACATAGCAAAAATAATTTGTTATTGNAAGTTAAATTACAGGAACTGAAAACCGAGCTGAAAACACTGTAAGATGTAAACATAGCAAAAATAATTTGTTATTGGACGTAAAAGTTTGTAAAGTTGGTAATTTGTCAACGCGACCTTACTTGACCAAACCTAACCTCGCCTAGCAAAACTTACGTTACATCAACTTAGAATAGCAACAAAAAAAACTTATAAATATATTAAAAATCTGTGAACTGCATGTTTAACAGAAAACGGGTTTAACTGCCAGGGAATGGGCAGTGTGTATTTTAGTCATTTACATGTGTCGATTTTTTTTTAAATTGAGACCATTTGATGAGAGCTACTAGAGTGTTTGGTTGCCGTGTCACTGGCAGGGGCGTTGTGATCGATGAGCAAGTTGTGAGCTTACCATATCTGACAGGCACCTAGTCCTCACGTGTAGATAGCGACTCATAGTGAATCTGTATCTACTTCATCACTGTGGTTAATGGGCCAGGACTTGTCACTGCTGGCAGGGAGTGGGTGGTATAAGGTAGAACAGATGGTGAATATTATACTGCCTGATCACTAGGCTGAATGTCATTGTCGTAGCAAAATGGTGTTTAATTTTGATTTTCTATCGCCCAATGCTAGTCTTATGGATACAGTGTATACACCAACGATATGTTCTTTTAACCCCTTCGAACCATTTTAATTTATGGTTTGAAATGTTTAAAAATTTGAATTTTTTTTATAACCAGTGAGATGCAGGTTTTGTAATACTCGATATAGTGTTATAAAGCAGTGACACCTAGAGCAGCGGNTGTTTGAAATGTTTAAAAATTTGAATTTTTTTATAACCAGTGAGATGCAGGTTTTGTAATACTCGATATAGTGTTATAAAGCAGTGACACCTAGAGCAGCGGCTGAGTTTACGAAGTGATTTTCCTCAGGGAACACTATTTAAGGCTGAGACTTACAGTGTACAATTACTACCGAATATAACCTACCTGCATATTGAGTACACAATTGTACACGGGACCACGGTGGTGTAGTGGTTAGAATACTCGGTTCCCACAAAGGTGATCCGTGTTCGATTCCCGGCGGGGTCGCCACCGGATTCTCGCATGTGGGAATGTTGCCGGACGATGCCGCGGGTCGGTGGGTTTTCTCGGGAACCTCCGGTTTCCCCCACCCCCTTGGATTCCGGCACTGCTTCATACTCACCTCGCTTCACCCTCATCGGCTCTCAACACCTCGATGTTAAGAACCACCCAAATGTATTCACTCACTCACAGTTGTGCACACTGGATATGAATAGGTTTAGGGGGGGGGGATATTTTCCACATCTATGGTCACGAGATCTGTCTCGGGACGACGTCTGGCCAACGTGAAATACGGCCACGTGTTCATCTAAAAGTGCCACGTAGTAGGTAATGGACGTTGGGGCATACTTCGGCAAACGTTTAAGTGGTGTAGCTGAAGTAAGTATAGTGAAACTGCGCAAATCTTGCTCAGGTTGCGAGGGGTAGGGTTTGCAGAAACGTGCAAGTTTACAACCTCAACATACACTTTTCCTTTCGGGCATTAGATCGGTGCAATACCAAGTAAGTCGTAGCTAGTAGTGCGGACTAACAAAATGATTCATAAATTTCAAATAAATTGCAAGCGTGAAATAGAAAAAGCACCTCGACACATGCTGTTCTTATTGATTGGCATGTAGTATGTGATACACAGGTAACACACATTTCGTTTTAAATTTGTCTCAGTAAATGCAGGACGATTAGAACCGTTAGCTAAATTCACGAGTTAGAGGTTTTTATTTTACTTAATAATTTATTTTAATAGGCAGATCTAATTCTGAAGCACGTTTATTCTGAGGCATTAACCAAGATTTATAAACAGTCTTAAATTTCTAGAATTTTCAAACCAACAGAAATTTCGGAAACGAATCAACATTTAACGTAACCAGATGCTGAAATTCTCTCTATCTACACGTTGAATTACATATACAAATGCTGGTGAGAACATTATGCTAATTCAAAAACTGCACATTTATGTATCACCTGTTAGTTACTTTCTCAGCCAGTTTACTTAAGTTCAGTGTGTATAATTACAGTCGCACACCATACAAATAATAATTATTTTCTGCCATGGATTGGATGCAACACCGAACTGGTGCAAAAGTAAGAAGTACTAAATAAATTTAAGACTTAAATTAACAGGGCGTCTATAGAAGCCCTCTGTGTGGGAGAGTAATGTTCTTCAGGTACCTATTTAAAAGAGATCATAATGTGTTTTGTGGAATTGCTTAGATAGGTATGTATGCAGGTTGGGTTTAACGTCTCGCCAAACTCATTATAGACGGAGCAGTTTTCACAGAGAAGAGGAAGCGGGAAAGGAGTCTGCCGNGGTTTAACGTCTCGCCAAACTCATTATAGACGGAGCAGTTTTCACAGAGAAGAGGAAGCGGGAAAGGAGTCTGCCATGGCCTGTAGCAAGGAACTGCTCCAGCATTCTCCTGGAGTGATTTCGGCAAACCACGGGAGACAGTGCTCGGAGCGGGAAAGGAGTCTGCCGTGGCCTGTAGCAAGGAACTGCTCCAGCATTCTCCTGGAGTGATTTCGGCAAACCACGGGAGACCGAGATCACAGTGCTCGGAGCGGGAAAGGAGTCTGCCGTGGCCTGTAGCAAGGAACTGCTCCAGCATTCTCCTGGAGTGATTTCGGCAAACCACGGGAGACAGTGCTCGGAGCGGGAATCCAAACCGGGTCCTACAGAATACTAGTTTACCACTGCGCCATCTCGCTCCGTAAATTACTTAGAAAACAAGAGTGAAAAAAATTACGTGAACTAATTTTTAGTTTCCACAAACATTCAAGGTAGAATATTACGTCGAAAAATTTTCACAATTAAGGACCTTGTGGTTTTATAGTTGTGCTGATTTTTTAGAATAAACAAGAAGTTGCAAATGTAACTAATGAGATGACTTTCCTCGACATGGGTGCAAATAATTTCGATGACGTTTTAAAAGCTTACACGGACCTCGACGTCTCGTTGACAGCGACATAATTAAATATGAAACCAGAAACCTGCATGCAACACTAGTGAGATTATTAAAATACACACGTACCTTCGCCAGGACTCTAACCCGGAACCCTTCGTACCGTAACCCGGCGTGNTAGTGAGATTATTAAAATACACACGTACCTTCGCCAGGACTCTAACCCGGAACCCTTCGTACCGTAACCCGGCGTGCTACCACCTGCATTATAAGGGTAGGGCTTGAGCATCAACTACGGGTGTCATCAGTCTAATGTTTGGGTAGAAAGGGTTTACTATTCTAAAATATTTACAAAACCATCATTTTGAAAAAAAAAAAAAAAAGTGTGCGAGTCAGTTAAATCATGTGAGTTTACGTGACCTACCATAGCACTACATATGTGCAGAATTTGGTGATTTGTCTGCGAGATATAGCATAAAAGTGCGATTATCCCAGGCACTGCTATCTTCATACATGGCGGGGCGAAAAGGTTATGTATTTGCACATTCAATGTTTGTCATAAATATTTCAAGCATATAAAATTGTGTTGACATTGNAGGTTATGTATTTGCACATTCAATGTTTGTCATAAATATTTCAAGCATATAAAATTGTGTTGACATTGATTGGGCCATATGCCACACTAACCTAAAATATTTACATGACGGTTATTTTGAAAATATGTGACCCTTAAGTAACATAAATTTGAATGAACTTCAAAAGTAAACCTCGTCGTTTGAATTTGATGGGAATCAATTAATTGTTTCCCAACATAGGACATAAAAGCTTAATTTGTCATTGATGTTACCTTCTAAAATGGCAGAGAAAAGAGTGCACGCATTAGATTATTTGATGCTTGCATAGATACTGCAAGCGTGCAAAATTTAATTTAAATTGGTTACATAGTTTCGTAGATATGGCATAATATGCTAAACTATTTAAATCTCCGCTATTTTAAAAGTAAGTTTATTAAAATATTAAAATATCAGTTTACGTGGCCTACTACAGTACTACGTGTTAGCCAAATTTGGTACAAATTGATTTATTGTTTCCCGAGATATGACATAAAGGCTTTATTTTTTTTCATTTGGCACTAACTTACAAAATGGCAATCCTGAGAGGCTTTGTGTACAAACATTTGCTGCATGCATGCAATGTTAAAATTATTTGCATGGTTTCGTATAAATAACGCACTAAGCCAAAATGTTTTTATGGCCACCAAGGCCTTAGCCAGGATTTTGTGTTTGGGGGGGGGGGGTGGATCAGATAATAACTTCTTAATTACTAACTCTAACATAAATTTAATTTATAAAACCTTACAAACAAAAATGCATCCCAACGTACTCACCAATTCAATGCACACGGTAAGTCTTCGAGGAGCAGCTTGAGCAAACTTGTGTAGGTATTACTTCATCAGGTTGCAGGTGAATGGTGATTCTCCTATGAACAGACGGCAATGCTACGGCAGACAGTCTCTCATTATCATTGCTGTTGCGTAAATAGCTCTTTAGCGTCCTTAATGTTGAAAACGATCTTTCGGATGTTGCTGTGGATACTGGAAGTGTAGCTAAAACTCTCAAAGTACGGTTTACATTGGGGCGAAATTCTTCACTGCAATGATTTAGAGCTGTGAGAGCACATCCAGATCTATCAACTTTTTTTATTTTTTTCCATTTACACTGCTACAAATGTAATTCCCACCTTAGTACATTGTCATCAATCTCAAATGTGCGAAAAGTTGTAGCAATGGATTCTATGGAGTCAAAACTTTTCTCTGTGCACTGTTTTGGCAATACTGAAATTAATGATTTATGATTTACACACCTTTCATTAAGCTGCCCTCGTAAATCATCTAATAATGTAACGAAAACATTTCTTCGGGAACAGTCCTCAGGTGTAGTAGTAGCACATAGNGCCCTCGTAAATCATCTAATAATGTAACGAAAACATTTCTTCGGGAACAGTCCTCAGGTGTAGTAGTAGCACATACTAATCCCATATTTGATCCGGGGTTTTGTCGTTAAGTAATGCGAGGGGGAAGAGGTTCGATTCTTGCTTCATTCGCTTGGCTCTTTATTTCAGAAAACCGTTTTTCAAACCTGTCATCCGCATTTTCACGCATCTCACTCAAGACGTAACAAACATTTTAAACGTGCTCAGTTGCATGTAATAGATCACAGTCGACTTTTTGTAGTGTTGTACGCATAGGCAAAGTTAATAAAAACAGTTATTTGGCTACAAAAAATGAGAACCGGAATTCACTTTTATTTCATTGCACAAATAAGGTGAATACTTTTAGCTGATGTTTCTAAGTTTTGGCTTTCTTTCGAAATGTCCAAAGTGTGCAAGATTGGAATAAATAGATTCTAAAATCTGATTAGGAAACCGCGTCTCTCAACTCATCTGGCTTCACACAAGGACAAAAGGCTGGTACCCCTGATTGCATCATCACAATATTCTCTAACTTTTTCCTTTAGAATTTTCTACACTGGAAACACAACATTTTACAGCACACACGAAGCACAAAACAAAGAGGTCCGATTACGCTGGGGCGGTTACGGTCGGAGATGCCAAAATAAAGTTATAACATATCATATTTGGCTTACAAACGGGTGCGTTCCTAAAGTCATGATGGTCCATAGATGGAATCATACATACTTTCATCAGTGNATATTTGGCTTACAAACGGGTGCGTTCCTAAAGTCATGATGGTCCATAGATGGAATCATACATACTTTCATCAGTGTGCATAAAATAATGGACGAAATCCAGGATAATATTAATTGATTAAATAGATCGAAGCAACCATTTAAAAAACGGGCATACAGGATAGAGCAGAAAGACCTGATAGAAACCAAAATAAGCCATATAAAAGAGAAAACATGTTCGTCACGAAATGTACACGTATCGCCATTTTACACTAACTCACATTGAAGATCACATCAGTCAAGTGGCGGTCGTACACTCCGCGATTGGTGAGGGGTGTAGCGTGGGTGGGAAGGGCGTGGGTGGCATTAGGCAGCTATTGTCATGCAGTGTTCAGTTGAAGTTATGGCTTGGTCGGTGTCGAACATATCATTCGAAATGGCGGTTCATCGATAACAACGCAGCGTGCGTTTCGCATCTGCTTCGTGCTCAGTGGACGTGATCCTGTTCCCGATAAAAAAAAAATTCGCAAGTGGGTGTCGAACTTCAGACAAACAGGTTCTGCATTGAAAACGAATTCTCCTGGACTACCTCGGATTACAACAGGACAGGCAGATGTGGCCGCTGTGAGATCGTCCTTTCAGCTGTCTCCACGTCGTTCTGCACGGAAGCACGCAGCTGCACTACCGTTGTCAAGTTGAAGTGTTAGGAGGATTCTCCACAGAAACCTCAAAATGAACCTCTACAAAACTACGATTTCACAAGAGCTGAGTGGAAGAGATTTCAAAACTCTTGCAACTTTGTGTTCGGGATCTTCTTCAGATCATCCCCCTTACGGATGTTGTGATCTTTAGTGACGAAGCACACTTCCGCCTTTTAGGTACGGTCAATAAACAGAATTTCCGGTACTGGCCTCAAGACAGCCGTCAGGAACTTCACCAACGACCAGCGGTAAGGTGCGCCGTTTTTCAGTTTAGAGTGTGGGGTCCGTACTTTTATGAAGAGGATGGCATTACTGCAACCGTGACATCCAATCGGTATTGTGCAATGCTAGACAGCTTTCTCAGACCTCAATTGGTTGATGTTTTCACTAAACATCGGCTAGAAAATGTGTGGTTTCAACAAGATGGTGCACCAGCACTGGCATTTTGAGAGAAACGTTTCCTGGCATGTTGTTTCCATGCGTGGTGACATAGGGTGGCCACCTCGTTCGCCGAATTTGACCACATGTGATTTTTTTGTGTGGGGCTACATAAAGTCCCAGGTGTGCCAACCCTGTACCCACACACTCGATGAACTGAAGACGGCGATAACACACGAAGTCGCTGCCATTCCACTCGACATTACCCGCAGGGCGATGGAAAACTATCGTCAAAAGTTCAATATGTGTATCAACAATGGAGGCTGTCACTTGACTGATGTGATCTTTAAAGTACATTGATGTAAAATGGCATTACTTGCACTAGTCGTGACGAACAGATTTTTTCTTGTATATGGCTTATTTTGGTCTTTATTAGCTTCCCAAATAGAGAAGGTCTTTCTGCGCTATCCTGTATACACACTGCTAGAAGAGATGTGAAATTCAAATTGCTTCATGATTTGGGGTGGGGAAAAAAATTAACCTCTTACTTCCGGGATCGGGGGGAGGAATCATCCCCTTCACCCCCCCTCCCCCTAGATACAGAACTGATGACCACCATTTTGAAAATGAGTCTCTGACTCACTTAAAACATAACATTTTTCATGGCCTACCATAGTACTACTTGTGTGCTAAATATGATAGGAATCAGTTGATTGTTTCCTGAGATATGACATAAAAACTATTTTATTATTAAGTGGTGCTAGCAGACAACAAAATGGCAAACAACTGATGTTTTGTGTTGGCATATTTAATTATTTTAACAGACGCTTTCAGCATACAAAGTTTGGTAATTTGATCACACGGTATCGCGGATATAGCAAATAAACTTTAAATATTTATATTGCTGCCATTTTTTAAATAAGAACAACGTCCATTTAAATTGAATGTGTTTTTCATGGCCTTGAATATAATTAATTACATGCCAAATTTGGCGGTAATCAGTTAAGTAGTTCCCGAGATGTAATGTAAAAGTTGTTTTATTCATGCAGTGCTATCTTACAAAATGGCAGATTAAAACATTATCCTGTCTAAATTAAATTCCTGCATGACGCTCTGTCAACACACGGAATTTGGTTTCAATCTGTTAAATGGTTCCCGAGATATGATGTAACACCATAAATTTTAAAATTGCTGCCTTCTTGAAAGTGAGAACCTGGCGTAACCGAAACTATAAAAGTCGGGTGTCCTCACTGTGTACTATATGTGTACCGAGTCTGGTTAAATTCGGTACACAGATTTAAAAGCTATTAAGGTGGGGGGGGGAGATACATCCAGACAGAATTTTCAAGGAAAGTGACTAACAAATGTGTGACTTGCCAGGGAACCATCCTTGCTGCTGGTCTGTTATAATTGTGGTGAGAGAGCATGAGTATGAATAACACTGCAGTATGGTAAAGTGCGTTCGTGTGTTCCAGTGGCAACTGGTCTGCCAGAAGGACGTCCTGGTCGGCGTATCGCAGTTGTTCTACTTGCTGGGAATGCTGCTGGGGGGAGTCATCTGCTCAGCGATGCTCACTAGGTGAGTTCGCCTTTCTTCCACCTATCTTTCTCCTGCAGCATTTTCTTTCCGTGCATTTTGAATTATTTCCTGTAGAAAGGGTTTTCACGGTGTCGATGCCGAGTTTCCCCTCTCTCTCTTCTAAGTTGTAATTTAGCTATTAGTACACTAAGGGAGTACCCTATTACGGCCATGGCTTTCCAACCCTCTCTGTCGTGATGCATGTCTCCTTGCATGATCTCCCTCCCTTGTAGGTCCTAGCCCTGAGACGCACTCAGCTCCCCCGGACGCACACCTAACACTTAGGATTAAGGTAAGCTAGGAAAAAAAATCGCCTTTCTCCTACAACCAGCGTGCGATGTTAAACAGGCAGCAAACCACACGGGAGAACGACACCTATTCTTCTTTCACCCTTACTTTAGTCTCCATGTAAACAAATAACGTTATATTATTCTGCCGCGAGCAACAATGATCGGTAGCTAACAACTAGGTTTATTTTTTTCTTGCTGCAGATATTATCTCATTAAAAACAGTGGCGCGTGAAAACATTGTCACTGATGAAGACTTAAACCATCCCCAAGTGTTGAAACTGGGGCAGCCATTCGCCTTACCTTCAGACATTTAACAGTATGTGTTTGATTTCGTTATTGAAAAACAATAACTTGGATTTGGACTCACTGTGATCCAAGTAAGAAAGCTCGCATATGACCTCGCCGAGTCAGTAAATCGACAACACTTGTTTAATCCTGTAAAAAAATGCTAGCAAATGGCGGTGGTCAAAATTTAAAGAACGCTATAATTGATGCCAGAAATGCCCAAATGATGACGTAGTCTACATGCGTGACATGTGTGAAGGCGATTGAATCTGATTAAACGAATGCGTGTGCAAGTAACTCAAACATGTGTGAATAACTTTTTAATGCGAAATCGCCTTACTAGAGTTGCAAAATTACCTCCCCTATTCCAAACTCACCTTACCGTACAATAATTCACATTTTTCTCAAGAATTAAAATAAGGAGAAAACTAGATCATTGATTTGGTTGTATGGCGTTCACAAAATGTGTTTGATTTGTGTTCAATTGTTTTTGAAATTTTTTGCATTCATATAATTATTAAAATCATCTTTTATGGAAATTACTGCCAAATCACCTTACCCTACTTGGGGTGATTTTACAAATGTTTGATTAAAAAAGGGTGTAGTAACCGTAAGTGGACTATATGAATGAGTTCTCATGATAACTCAGGGTGGCGAGAGAGTAGGCATTTCTCGAGGTTGGGTAATCACTACACCACCTCGCTCGTTTCAAACACATTGGAGGTTTATTAGAAAATTTGTTCGATAAGAAAATTGGATGACGGTTTTTCGTAAAATTGTCGTATCTTAATTTGATGATCTAACAAGAATGAAAACGGTGGTGTGATAAGAGTGACAGCAAGTATCTGGTGGCATGCGAGTGCTATGCCGGAGTCACATAGCCTCAGCGAGCACGATACCACAGCCCCGACACGACATTTCAAACTGAAAAGCCAATAAAATACAAGATAGGTCTGACCTATTCCGGCAAATTCTGTCGTCCGACTTGTGGTTTTTGGATAAGAAATAATTCATATTTTTATCATGTCGTGTGGCACGACAGAGCGTAAAACCTTGCGAAACGAAATTGCATGACAAGCTTTCCATGCAGTGGCAAATGTGCAGATTAAAAGATAACAATCTAGAACTTACATTATTTGACTCTAAACAACAACAATTTTACCTTCGCATGCCTTAACTATGGCACCTGCAATCTTACAATATATGTATTCCGAATTTCCCGTCTGCTCACTGCATTTGACTGCTGGATAGCTCACACAGAAGGATGCATCGGATGGTACTGACTCTTTATAGAGGTAGTGGTACAGATAAGTAGGCAAATACACATAATCACAAAAAACAGAGCAGCTGGACAATTACTATAGATCTGCGGTACGCCGTTCGGTTATCTTCAATAGTGCATTGCACCTCCTCGCACTGCGATACACGCTGCAACACAGTCTGGCATGGAGTCTAGTAGACGCCGGATGTTGTCCTGAGGCCGACAGGCCCACAATTTTTGGACGGCGAGTTAAAAATTCCGGATACTGTGGCATGGAGGCAGCTGTTATTTCAGCATGCTCGATTGGAGACATGTGAGGGGAGCAGGCAGGCCCAAGATAGTGTTTGGACTTGACGGAGTCAGTCCTGGGCGATCTGTGCCGTGTGCGGTCGGACGTTATCCTGCTGAAATGTCGCACATGGAATCCAGCCCAGAAATGGGAGCTCATGGGGGTGTAAGATCTCATGCACGATGGGTCGTCAATGCTCCACGTAACACTAAGAGAATGGATCGGCTATCGTAGGCTCCCAGACCATAATGCCTGCAATGGGGGAAGTGTGCTTTTCGATAACTAGATTGGGATTGTGGCGTTCAATATGGGCCCTTCACGCCCTGGCGCGATCATCATCAGTCCCCTTTACGAAGCGGCACTCATCACTAAACACTGTCTGTGGAATTACACACTGTACTAGCCTAGCACTGCTGCGATCGGAGCCTCTGGCGTTGCAGATTTAATGGAAGCACACACTGTGGGCACTGGGATCGCAAATCCGCCTCCGGAAGTCGGGAAACGGTTCGCGGGCACACTTGAACCCCAAGATTGTTCAGTATCGTGGACCGGTTCGCCATGGGATCTATCCGCGCCTGGTGCACGATCGTGTCGACCTTGTCCATCCTGAGCCGGTTCTCCATGTGTAAGCGCCTTCACGTATCCCCTGCCGCTGCCAACATCCTTCACTCTCTACGCTTGCTTGGTATCGTCTGGTGTTCCTCGCTTTGATGCAGCTTCGACCACACGCCAGTGCCTATGACCACTGATAGGTTCTTGCAGTGCCACTGTCCGCTGTGTGGTCAAATGCAAACACACCAACCCCAACGTACCAGCCCGTACTCTCGGTATTTACATAGTTTCGTGATTGTCGCATGGTTCTCTTCGTGGTGCGCTGTTTTCATCGTACGATAGTGTAGCTGTGTTAGTGCAACTTCTTGATTATTCCAAAACATTGCTAGTCATCATGTCGAATGAGTAAACTGCCGGGTTGTAAATTCACGCAGTCACATTGGAAATACACTGTGTCGTGGTTGCGGTTTCCGCCGCGTGGTGCGGTGTTTGTTGTAGCTGCTATGTGTGACTCCGGCGTGGGTGTGCGGGGCGTGTCTGCAGGTTCAGCCCCAGGAGGATCCTGCTGGCGGGGATGGTCCTGCAGCTGGTGGCCGGCACCAGCACGGCGTACGCCCCGCTCTTCGAGCTGCACCTGGCGCTGCGCTTCCTCACCGCCGTCGCCTTCGTGCACCTCATCACCTGCGGCTACCTCATCTGTGAGTAGACTGCACTTCCCGCCCCGCGAGGAAACTAGGATAGAGTCTACATGCAATATGCTGCAACATTGGGCTGCTTTTCTGTCAGTAGCACTACCGTAAACTGCGTGTGTAGGATCGTAGGCTAGAACACTGGTAGGCGAGTGAGTGCTTTGAAATGTTTGTAAACTTCGTCGAAACCTAATTTTAATGCCACTAGAATATGTGTAATTAAGTCAATGTGTGTTATTGTTCATATAATAGGCTGGGTCTGATGAAAATTCAAATGTAAGCAAACATCTTCATCGCCATTGACCATGTGGTTTCGACAGTTGTACTGGAGATGAGAGAGTTAACGTTGGGGACATGCGCAGAAGACGAAAATCGGTCTACCTCACATTAAAACACATCCCAGCAACTCGAATAAGGGAAACGAGTTCTTACCGAAGGTGCCCGAAGTCGAGGTTCTACAGCCTTAAAACTTTACCGTTTTAAAACAATTACTGCATAATTAAGCATAACATCCAATAAAAAAAAATTCTGTTTAAACATTGTAGAAACACATATTTGGTAAAATATTTTCATTTTGGTGGTGGCAGTACAGTATTCTTTGTATGTGTCTTTCATTTATGTTGTTTCATATCACATGTGTTTTCATTAATATTAAAGTAGTGTTTCAGCTTCGAGAGAAGTATTCTTATTCTCTTGAATACATATGTGCTATGAAATAACTGAGGATTAACGACGCAATCAATAATTTTGCCTGAAAAATATAATATGCCAATATTAAAATTGAAATAAAACACCGGTTGGCGACATAATATGCTTTGTCTGCAACCACGTAAAAGTGAACGCTTGCAGTTTATTCAATGTTCTAATGTTGACAGTGCCGTAAATCCTTCTTTGGTAAACAACTGAATACTATAAGGTTCTCTCGTTTATACTGTTGCGCTGCAACTCTATTCTTTGATGCTCCTTGGGTTCAAATGAGAAGATTCTTCTCTTGGGAGGGGGGGGTAGATAAGTCGAAGGGAAGGTGTCTGCAGATAACAGGGATGAGGAAGGGCACACGTGAGAGAGGGTAGCTGCAGTTTTAATGTCCTAACTGAAAATATAGTTTATATTTACGAATGTTACTTGGCACACGCCACTGACCGATATTTTTTTGCTATAGTCAACGTACACTGAAGAGCCAAAAAAACTGGTACACCTGGCTAATATCGTGTAGGGCCCCCGCGAGCACGCAGAAGTGCCGCAATACGACGTGGCATGGACTCAACTAATGTCTGAAGGTATGCAGGAGGCAATTCACACCATTAATCCTGCAGGGCAGTCCACAAATCCATAGGAGTGCGAGGCGGTGGAGATCTCTTCTGAACAGCACGTCGAAAGGCGTCCCAGATATGCTCAATAATGTTCATGTCTGGTGACTTAGGTGGCCAATGGAAGTGTCTAAAGTCAGAACAGTGTTCCTGGAGCCACTCGGTAGAAACTCTCGATGTGTGGGGTGTCGCATTGTCCTGCTGGAATTGTCCACGTCCGTCGGAATGCACAATGGACATGAATGGGTGCAGGTGATCGGACAGGATGCTTACGTATCTGTCACCTGTCACAGTCGTATCTAGACGTATCAGGGGTCCCATTTCACGCCAACTGCACACGCCCCATACCATGACAGAGCCTCCACCAGCTTGAACAGTCCCCTGTTGACATGTAGGGTCCATGGATTCATGAGGATGTCTCCATACCCGTACACGTCCATCCACCCGATACAATTGGAATCCAGACTCGTCAGACCAGACAACGTGGTTTACAGTAATCAACAGTCCAATGGCGGTGTTGGCGGGCCCAGGCCAGGCGTAAAGCTTTGTGTCGTGCAGTCAACAACGGTACACGAGTGGGCCTTTGGCTCCAAAAGCCCATATCAATGATGGTCCGTTAAATAGTTCGCACGCTGGCACTTGTTGATGCCCCAGCATTGAAATCTGTGCCAATTTGAGAAAGGGTTGCACGTCTGTCACGTTTAATGATTCTCGTCAGTCGTCGTTTGTCCCGTTCGTTCACGATTTTTTTTCCGGCCGCAGCGATGTCGAAGATGTGATGTTTTACCGGATTCCCGATATTCGCGGTACACTCGTGAAATGGTCGTACGCGAAAATCCAAAGTTTATCGCTACCTCGGAGATGCTATGTCCCATCTCTCGTCCGCCGACTATAACACCACGTTCAAACTCACTTAAATCTCGATAACATGCCACTGTAGCAGCAGTAACCAATCTAGCATCTTTTCCAAATGCTTGTTGCCTTATATAGGCGCTGCCGACCGCATCGCGTTACTCTGATTGGTTCCATACCTCTGTTATTCGCATACGCGCGCCTATACCAGTATTTGTTTTTTTTTGGCTCTCCAGTGTACATCTGCATAAGCCAACCAAGTTTCCTTACTCGAGCGAAGATACACAACGACTTAGCCACCGCGCTTTTAGAGTAATGAACTCTCCCTGTTTGTTTTGTGCTTCTGCGCATTATCTTCTCATTTAGATGGCACTACACTCGCCGCCTAATGACAGCACACGACCTGCACTGCATTCTCTCGCGTGACTGGTGCACCGACCTCCCGCCACCGTCTGGCGTTCATCCCCGGCGGACTCTCGCCCACGTTTACAGTACACGTGTGAGAAACGTGGCGGACGTTGCCATTGGCCGGTGGGCACTATCGTTTCACCTGCTCTTGCGTTCCTTTACAGCTACATATTTGCGTCTCATTCCATGTCACCCTTTAACGAGTCCATAGGTCACAAGAAAATCATCGGGAACATCATTAAAAGTAAAGGACAGCGTCTACCCCTACATTTCCCAGAAATTGGGTACAGTGTGGGGATAGAAAGTTAAGTGTGGTTCAACCTGAGGCTGGTCATGTAAAGGCTGTTAACGGTCAACTGAGCACTTTTGCAATCCGTGCTTAAGATCTACTTGTATGCATATTGTGTTCTTCCGCCATGTGTAAGATTTACGTTGCCTCGGACCTCATGACTTTATTCATGCGTCGATTAGAAAAGTCATTATTTTACCAATTTTATAATTATTACAATTACGTGCAATAAAGGTCCACAAAACAAAATTAATGATTCCAGCTTTCGCAGACGTTTACCTACGTTGACCCCTGACCGCGTCCCCGACACAGCCACACACCGATTTTTTCACTTCCGCACTGAGATATTACAGGCTGGTCATGTTTAACTGCGCACTTTTGAAAACCTTGCATAGGATGTACTTTCCCTTTCATTTTGTACCCATCCGCTATATGAGACATAAGCATTGCCATGGGCCGTCGCACTTAATTCAAGCGTCACCCAAGTGGAAACCAAGGAATTTTTAGGAAAGTAAATGTATAGGCTGTTCACGGTAAAGTGAGCACTTTTGAGTCCCTAGTTACTTTTTCCTTTCGGCCATTTTTATCTATTGACCGCATTTTTAAATAAATATTGCCATGTTAGTATAAACACAGTGTGTATATTCCACCACACTCGGAAGTTCGCGTCTAAGGCTAAAATAAAAATTAATTAATTAACTATTATTCCAAATGAGAGAGCTTTCAAAAGTGCTCACTTTACCGTGAATGGCCTATATTAATGACATACAAACTCGCGCTCTCATGTGTATAAAACAAGAAACGCTCACTCGTCAGTAGCCATAAACTTACATACTGCACCCTCAATACAACGTCAGGTCTTGGAACTATTTTTGTTAATTCGCTACTAAATTAGTGTGCGAGTCTGCGTATTGGCAGTGATTTTTTTTTTGCCACTGCCCAGTGTCAATTTTGCATTTTTCGCATGTTAAGGTAGCTGGTTGGTTTTCTTGGTGGTTCTCCATTCCTCCCTTGTCTTGCAATTCGCCATTTATCCACAATGACAATTAATCTAATTCATAAATAGCGGTAACAGAAATAACCGTTTTTATTATAGGACTCAATGAGCACGTTAGTTTCCTTTGCCATACGCACATACTGTATAACAGCTTGACGAGAGAGAGAGAGAGAGAGGGAGGGAGAGAGAGAGAGTGTGTGTGTGTGTGTGTGTGTGCTAATACATGTTTTCCGCTGCTTATTTTTCGATGTTTACCAGTTTATTTGTACATAGCAATCGTGTTTCAAAGTGCATATCTCAGCGGTTTTTAAGAGAAACCATAATTATATTGCTCTGCTCAGTACAGTTTCCTCTTATTGACGTCAAGTATTACTGTCATCTTTAAAACACATTCGTGTTTCAATTTGTTACCGATCCTGCTCTTTACTACATAAATAAGTTACAAATAAACTTACGTATAATTACTTCTTTACTAAGTGAAGGTAAGACCTGTGTACAGTGCTCACTTCCATTATAAATCATTTTCATTAATTTTTATATGTCCACTGATTAAAAATATTTTCTCTTCATTAATTTGGCAATACTTTATTCCATAGCGTTACATATAAGCATTTCGTCACACGATGTAGCATTCCTTCACATAAATAATTTGGGTAGTTCTTTAAAGAGATCTCGCTGATGAAAAAAAATCGCCTCTGTGGGTTTCGATATGTCCCCATTACTAGTGCCTGATTTAACAAGGTGTAAATGGATCATCAGGAGAATCCTCTTCTTACAGTTTTTTATCCTTGTTTCGTAAACTGGTTTACTGTATGCAAAATAAAAATGTATCTAGATCGTGCGCCACACTTTTCAATTAGCCTTTACATAATACCGCATTCGTATAAACAGAGAATTCCCTACATAAACGAGGAAAACTAATCAAAAACGCAATTAGAAACATTGGATATGTGTGGTTAGGACGTGTGTCAAGATTCCGCACTAGACTCAACACTAATTTTTGATTGTATATGCTGTTTAATACAAGTTAAGGGAGAATAAGCCATCTCCTTTACATACTATACTGGGACCAGATGGTTTCGGAGCTTTTGATTTGACAATATTCAGTTCATTCAATTGTGCTTTTTATTATTAATTTATTACAAGGAAGTTTTGACTAGCACCGTTATCAGGTCATGAAATATTAAGTAGACATACAGTTACAAAAAATATCTATTTAGCGTAACTGAAATATGATTTTAGTTTTATTAAAATTAATTTAGCCAGAGGAAGTAAACTGAAACTTCAAAACGCTTCTTTATGTAAATAAAAAGCTAACTTAAGTGAAAATCGCGCGATATTTACAAAAACAGCACGGTGTAGGACTGTTGTTTAATACGTATATTCTCTACCCAATATTTCCTTCTGTATGTTCACTGCCCCCTTTATCCGTACTACAACTGACTAGACGAGGGAGAAGCTAGTAACCGTAACACGGTAGTTTTCAAACTCGCCTCGAGCAGCTGCAGCATGTGTCTGCGCATGCGTGCTGACCCCGCTTGTTGTTCCCTCCAGGCACCGACATCACCGGAGGCAACTGGCGCGTCGTCATAGGCGCCTGCTACGAGAACTTGTGGTCGGTCGGCGTCATCACTCTGCCTCTCCTCTACAGCCTGTTTCTCGACTGGCGGGACCTGCAGGTCACCATATCCCTGCCGACCCTGCTGCTCCTCCTGCTATACAGGTCAGTTGCAACTGCGGTATGCTGGTTCTCATGTAGAGAGTATGTAGGAACTTTCTCTATTTCTTGTCAATCTACTACACGGAAGCAGGTTCTGCCAGACTCGGCTCGGCCACAGAGTACTTAAAAATACAGAGGAGAGACAGCAGTTTCCACCGCAAACTCCAGCCGCTCACGCCAGCAAACTGGCGTCATGGTGAAGCAATTGCAGCACGCAGTGGCCAATCAGACACGAGGTCCGTCCCCAGAGCCTCGCGCCTAATGAGCGACCGAGTTCGCTTACATCAGAGGAACCGCCTTCTGCGTACTTTCCTACTTTGCGGCTCGAACTTCTGGCCCTTCGCCTCTCTCTCTAAGTCACTGTCTCTCATCTCTACCAGCCCAGAGGCTTGCTCTACTCGACCTTCACCACACCGCCTATCCCTGCAACCACAGCGGCATGCCTCTTACTACTGGTCAAACTTCGACCCCTCCCTCTCCCATACTTCTCCCATGTAACCCACCACTTACTGTCCACTAAAGCTATATCCACCAAATTCATATCACAGCTAATGTATATATGGAATTTTCAGCCCTACAGCATTTCATAAGCATTTTTGATCCATTTAGGTCAGACCATTGAAATTCAGTGCATAGACATCACTTCCCGTCCCGCGAATGCTTGTATGACACGTTATGCCCCAATTTTTTGTATATGCATAGTTGGCTACCATTTGCGAATTATTTGGGTTGGGACCTCTAAATTCATAACAAAGATATAATTTCCAACTCCAAGATTGCAGGTATGGCACGATAGGCCCTGAAGCATTTTAAAAGCATAGTTGACTGTAAGTTACTTGCCAGTAAGGCTATGCCCTGGAAATTCAGTATGGTGGCATCATTTCCCACCCCGAGAATTTATATAAGACACGTTATGAGCCAAATCTTTTTATAGGCATAGTTTACATCATTTGCATTTGGGCTAGGGCCTTGATATGTAGTATGTGGGCATAATTTCCTACCTAGAGACACGATAATCCCTAATACGTTTTATAGGCCTTGTTATGTCATGCCAGGCAGGTATTTTGGAAAACCAGGCACGAAGTCCCAGTGTGCGTGCACGTAATGCTTATTTAAAACCTAACGAATCTCAGTCCTGAGGATGTTTCGGCGCCATTTCGGCCTGCAACACCACGGCAAGTTGCCTGATCGCCGCACGATCGTTACATGGGTGAAACAGTTCTACATAATTGGACCATGCGTTAACATAAAAAAAAGACTGGTCGTGTGTGTAGACATTGTGTGTTGTCGGAAAACTCCCAGGTAAACCGTTTTCGAGAAATCCATGCGGAAATGTCAAAGAAAAGTTCATGTACCTGACAGGTAGCCAACCCACGATGCACGAGTAGGTAAAATATGACTTCTCGATACTGTGGTGACGACATGGTAGCAGTCGCCGTGAAGACGGCGTGCATTCTGTTACGTGGCAGGTGTGTGGCCGTATCGATCGATCAGCGCACTTACTTTCGTCAAAGTAGAAGTTCGTCATTGCATTCGTTTACTACAGTTTTATCTGCCTTTAGTTCGTTTTGCAATCACAGTACATGATCACTTGTTTACCAGTATCCCCCCCCCCCCTTGGTGCACAGCGCATCAGCGCACCACCGTCGTCATTTGTTAATGCAACACATGCAAACTCACACGTATCTCACGACTCTTCGCGTGTTTAAAGCACAGCAAGTGCTATTCGTTTTTCACTCGTGTATCGTTCAGTCGCTTATTGTGTTTATTGTGTGTTGCCTATCAGGCCAGTCACCTTCTCTTTGAAATCTCCGCGTGGATTTCTTAAAACGGGTTTACCTGGGAGTGTTCCGACAAGGCGACCTTTTATGTTGATTCAGACGAGCTGATTCACTATTTGTCTTAGCTCTTTCATTCACAGATTAATATATAAATTATAGCATTGCAATTAATGACTTTTTGTTCGGAAATGTATTAGTACCGTGACCAATTAAAATGTCTTTGTGCTTGATCTTATTGGCAATAGATGTTTACGAAAGAACGGTTTACAGGGTGAGTCACTAATGTATGCTAACCCGGCGTGAGCGGAATCCTTAGGACAAATAAACAGGGAAACATATATACGACATAGGGCCAAAAGTTATTTCTGAGTATGGTAGAAGGCCCTGGAGCTTTGCGATTGAAAGCGTGTGCTATGCAACGATAATTTGTAAATCACTTGCTACTAAGCAAAGAAAATTGGCGTACAGGCAAACTTTTACAAGACAGGTTACTGTTTACGCCATACCTCTCGTCAGTAGCCCTGACGCAGACCTTCAAACAAGTGTTGTGAGCCCCGCGAAGCTTATAACTACTGGCGAGAAGCATGGGAGGAAGCTGCGATGGATCTGACTGTGTAGTGTGTCACGTTACAAAGACAACGAAGTGGGCCGATCCTAGATTCCAACACCTTTACATAAGTATGTATAGAAATATAACCACAATGTAGAGCTAATATTTGTTACCTAAGTTATGTATATAAATAACGTTAAAATATATCATCAAGAAATAACAGTACAACTTAATATCATAATTTCCACAGACTTTAAAATTATTTTACCTTTTCATTTTTTTAAGCTGCAATGTCAATAATTTCTAATTTTTATAAGTAATTTCAAAATTTAAATGGTTGGGAACTCAAAACATAAAATTAAGGCCAATTATTTTAACAAGGTTATTTGAAATAAAATTTTAGGTTCCTCAAAACAATTTCATGTTATTCAGAATAAAATAGGTTTCTAACAGAGAAGTTCATGTCGGACGAGCGACTTGACGCGCTGGAGGCTGGCGCGTGCACACGCACAAGACGAACTGATGGAGCGAACGTACATTAAATGCTGGACTTCCCTCACACTCCGGAGTTTACCGGAATGCTCTTGCTGTCGCCAAAGTACAGAAACAGCCACGCATCTGCCACGTCGCCCGGACATGAGCAGAGCCTGGTCGCGGAGAAGCCTCGCCAAGGCGCAGTTCAAGTCCCGACCGGGCGACCGCGAATGCGGTAAAGCTGGACGATTTGTACATAATAAAACGATAAGAAAAGGATACGATCCGATAAACGAAGCAACGCCGTTATTAGTCTCAAGCAAGAAGAAAGAGAAAGGGTGCGTTCTGAAAGTAACAGTGACTGTCGCAGATATCAAGTCGCTTGACGCAACACCAGAAACAACAAGCAAAATAGCGTTTTCCACAACACACAATTATTTTGGTTTCTAGGAAAATGATTTTAAATACTTTCAAACCAATAAGATCACACTCGGAACTGGTCACCTATAAATATTAAAATTACAAGTTTATGCAAATATACAAATATTACTGGTTTAATACACAGAATTGCTAAAAAGGTGACCATGACATTAATTAAGCGTGATCGTAAATGACAATACATAAATAAATTAAATATTAGGCGCTAAAAAAATCGGGTTGCCATAAAAAAATTAATCCTCAGAAAGAGAAAACAATAACAAAGAAAACTATGAGTGCCAAAAATGGCACACTGCCACACAAAACGGCATTACGGATAGTACACACCTCCGTACATTAAATAGGGGTTGGCACCCTTCAATTGCTTAGAACCATGCGCTTGAAGAAATTTGTCATGTCATGTCAGTAATCAACGTCATGCAATAAACAAGGTCGCCTTGGTAGTATCCGCTAATCCTTACCTTGTCCTGAGAACTCACGTGTTTAGTTGGAAAGCAGATTAATGGTTGCCTGGGAGGTATGCAGCCTGTACCACTGTCGTGCATGACGTGTGAGCTGATACCCTGGCGTGTGTCCCTGTCCTAAGGCAATAGGTTTATTAAGATTGTGGACGGCTGAGAAGTTACTGCAGCAGGCAAGTGCCTCATTACATTGCTCCCTGTTGTCGTACCAACTTACGAGATTGCTTGCCTGCTAGCCTTGCGCTGGTTAGTTTACGCAGCTGACAGCTCTTCACGACGTGTGTGATGGAGGGGAGTAATGAAAACTGATGGACATGCATCTCACGCATGGAAAAAATTATGTGCAATGCATCAGCCACGCGTCGTCGATACGCCGAAAAGATTCCAGCTCGATACTTAGCAGTTGTACGTGCATTTACTTCAGTTGATCGGCGTTTGGACGACGACCTACCACAACTACTTGAAGATGTACCTCCGAATGTACAAGAAGACTCGTGGTACTAGCACACGGACAGCGGTGGCGTAGTGTCCAGGGCGCTCGCCTCCCACCACGGCGATCCGGGCTCGATCCCCTACGGGTTCACTCCCGGATCTTCGCATGTGGGAATCGTGCTGGACGATACCGCTTGCCGGCGGGTTTTCTCGGGGTACCCCCGTCTCCCCCGCCCTTGCATTCCAGCACCGCTCCATTCTAGGGTTTCATTTCTGTCATGCCCGGGGATGACGGTCACCTACGGGTCCCAGCTGGAAAGACCGTCACTCGGAGGGTGTCGCCTTGCCCTGGGTGCACACGCCACACGCCATTTATTTTTACTAGCACACTTTAGTCCCACGGCAAGACAGTACATATATGCGCGGTGCTCAGCCCGGTGGGATTGCCCGAGGTGGGCCAGTGGGTTGGCCACCCAGGTTACCGGGCCTAAACCCAGTCGACTTCTACATGTGTGGTCACTTGAAGACACAGGTGTATGTAGCTGACCTGGACAATGTGGAAGATCTCTGACAACATATTCAAGATGCATGCCTTACCGTGCAGGCTAATCCCGGAATGTTGCAGCATGTACGCCAGTCATATGAGCATTGCATTCGTGCATGTATGGAGTTCTAAGGGGTCATCTACCCGCATTAGGACAAAAACACGAACCAGGTTGTCAGTTGGTTTGTCTTGGACTACAGTGAGTGGTACAGGTTGCCTACCTCCCAGGCAACCATTAATCTGCTTTCCAACTAAACACGTGAGTTCTCAGGACAAGGTAAGGATTAGCGGATACTACCAAGGCGACCTTGTTTATTGCATGACGTTGATTACTGACATGACATGACAAATTTCTTCAAGCTCATGGTTCTAAGCAATTGAAGGGTGCCAACCCCTATTTAATGTACGGAGGTGTGTACTATCCGTAATGCCGTTTTGTGTGGTAACCTGCCTTGTAAATCGCAAAGTTCCAGGGCTTCTACCACCTTCAGAAATCAATGTCGTATATATTTTTCCCTATTTATTTGTACCAAGGATTCCGCACACGCCTCGTTAGCACATATTAACGACTCATCCTGTATACTGTCTGCGCAAGATATTGTGGCCCATGTTTGAGCCGGGGGAGGGGGGTTGCGGGATTTGCCGTATAAAGGGGGAAAAATTGCGTGCGCAGCTTCGGCTTTATGCATCCGACCTGAAAACATTATCCCATCACATGCATTTCAAATACGGACGTTGTTTACGATGTACGCCAGTGAATGTTCAAGAAGATATAAATCGATTATTCATAATCATAAAATAATCGTTAAAACAGAGCAGCCAACTACTCTAGAATCAGTCAAAGGTCTGTCGTAAGGATAAGGAAATAATGCAAATAGCGCCCAAACAAACCGTAATATACCTCTGGAGAGAAGGGAAGCATAGCTCTAATATTAATATACTAAAAAACTTAATTTCATCGTACTTGCTGGTAAAACGGCATTACATAAACCAGATATAATATATCATGTGACAGTGAACATTGAGCATTTCACATACTAGGGCGTGTTTTGTGTTTGTGGCCCAGAAGCACGGGAGTGCAGAGGACGACCCAGGCACGTACATCACATGTCTCACATGCGTCGTCGCTATGGCTCACATGCGTCGTCTCTATGTCTCACATGCGTCGTCTCTATGTCTCACATGCGTCGTCTCTATGTCTCACATGCGTCGTCGCTATGTCTCACATGCGTCGTCGCTATGTCTCACATGCGTCGTCTCTATGTCTCACATGCGTCGTCGCTATGTCTCACATGCGTCGTCTCTATGTCTCACATGCGTCGTCTCTATGTCTCACATGCGTCGTCTCTATGTCTCACATGCGTCGTCGCTATGTCTCACATGCGTCGTCTCTATGTCTCACATGCGTCGTCTCTATGTCTCACATGCGTCGTCTCTATGTCTCACATGCGTCGTCTCTATGTCTCACATGCGTCGTCTCTATGTCTCACATGCGTCGTCTCTATGTCTCACATGCGTCGTCTCTATGTCTCACATGCGTCGTCTCTATGTCTCACATGCGTCGTCTCTATGTCTCACATGCGTCGTCTCTATGTCTCACATGCGTCGTCTCTATGTCTCACATGCGTCGTCTCTATGTCTCACATGCGTCGTCTCTATGTCTCACATGCGTCGTCTCTATGTCTCACATGCGTCGTCTCTATGTCTCACATGCGTCGTCTCTATGTCTCACATGCGTCGTCTCTATGTCTCACATGCGTCGTCTCTATGTCTCACATGCGTCGTCTCTATGTCTCACATGCGTCGTCTCTATGTCTCACATGCGTCGTCTCTATGTCTCACATGCGTCGTCTCTATGTCTCACATGCGTCGTCTCTATGTCTCACATGCGTCGTCTCTATGTCTCACATGCGTCGTCTCTATGTCTCACATGCGTCGTCTCTATGTCTCACATGCGTCGTCTCTATGTCTCACATGCGTCGTCTCTATGTCTCACATGCGTCGTCTCTATGTCTCACATGCGTCGTCTCTATGTCTCACATGCGTCGTCTCTATGTCTCACATGCGTCGTCTCTATGTCTCACATGCGTCGTCTCTATGTCTCACATGCGTCGTCTCTATGTCTCACATGCGTCGTCTCTATGTCTCACATGCGTCGTCTCTATGTCTCACATGCGTCGTCTCTATGTCTCACATGCGTCGTCTCTATGTCTCACATGCGTCGTCGCTATGTCTCACATGCGTCGTCTCTATGTCTCACATTCGTCGTCTCTATGTCTCACATGCGTCGTCGATATGTCTCACATGCGTCATCTCTATGAGCAAGGCAGAGGACAAGTNCGTCGTCTCTATGTCTCACATGCGTCGTCGATATGTCTCACATGCGTCATCTCTATGAGCAAGGCAGAGGACAAGTGTGTAGCCTGTCCTTCAGCAACTCACCTCCACAAGATACTTTAATATAATTTAATAAAATATTTCTAACATTTTACGTTTGACAAAAATAAAGTAAAATTATATGTGGCATACAGTTTCTTGTTGTGCATTTACATCGGAATATCTGTCTCAAATAACAAACCATTGTGGTAGTAAACTGAGCTTTCAGCCATGCACCAAACCGGAAAAGCAGAATGTCTGATAATATGGGGACAGCTTTTCTCGGCGTGATCGGTATGGATGTAAACTGAACAAGGATTTAGTGAAAAATGATCCAACGAAACTCTTGGAAAATATTTTTATTCAAGAGTACCCTATAGATAACAGTGTCGATCAAGCAAGTATTACATAAAACTGCTGCGTCGAACGTTATTGAATTTTGAGGTAAGAAATTAGAATGAAGGTACAAATTACTCATCTATTGACGAGGAAGTCACTACGAAGAAAGGAAAACTAAGAAAGATGGACGTACAAGATGCCAGGAAAAATGGCGGTATCTGAGAAGTCTGACAAACAGTCTAAAGCTCTCATTTGTCAATGCCATAAGAAACAGTACATCATAATTAACAGTGCAGATGTTAACGCTCGCGTCGGAACCAACCAGCAGAACAAATAAAGAACTTAATAAAGGATGATCTTCAAATTAAAAGGGGAACTTTAAGGAGCAGGAAGAACGGGAAATGGTTTAACCATTGCTCGTGCCTGTTTGCGTGTCCGTTTTCCTACTCTTCGTACTACATTTAAATGAGAAAAGACTCTCATTGCCCCGTTTTTAAGAGTCGTCCAACTCTCTTCACTATCTCTTCACTCCCTCTTCACTCTATCTTCACTCCCTCTTCACTCTCTCTTCACTCCCTCTTCACTCTCTCTTCACTCCCTCTTCACTCTCTCTTCACTCCCTCTTCACTCTCCCTTCACTCTCACTTCACTCTCATTTCACTCCCTCTTCACTCCCTCTTCACTCGCTCTTCACTCTCTCTTCACTCCCTCTTCAGAAAGGACTTCTTGTTTATGCCAGTTCTAAACATTGTGGTTGTAATAAGAATTCACTAAGGGTAACAAACATATAAAATTATTTTGAATCGCAGAACCTCTAGTAATAACAATAATCATCACGCACATCCGCATCATCTTCATATCATTACGTACAGTTTCCAACCATCGGCCTGGTCTACTCTGAAAACACACACTTCTTCTCCAGTGATGTCCATCTACCACTTACAACTTTGCACCTCAGCGCAGTAACGTTGATGGTAATTATGACAATTGTTTGTAGTTTGTAGTTCTGCCCAATACAACAACAGACTTTCATTAAATAAATGTTACCTTACACAAGTTTAGAGTACCAACAAAATGCCCAATGACGTTTTTCTACGGAGCAATCCAGTGCATAATAATTTTAATGTGTTAATGACGGCTTGCATGCTTCTCCTGCCCTGCATTTATTTGTGTTACAAACAACCTACCTGCACTTTTCGTCAGCGCAATACAACATGCTTCCTCGACCTCGCGTTTTGATTCAACGAAGAAAATATGCTCACTTCAGTTTCTGAAAGAAGCGTCCCGCCATTTGTCACGGATACTTCTAGAATCAATAACACACTTACAAATTATTCTTAATTTCTTTTATATATATATATATATATATATATATATATATATATATATATATATATATAT